>JAGSMT010000438.1:0-81654 GCA_029286875.1 Lamproptera curius
CAAAGTTTTTTTGGTTGAAAATTTTTTAATTGGAAAAAAAAATTTGAAAAAAATTAAAAAAAGGGGCCGTTTTTTTGTTTGGGGGAAAAAAGGAAAAAAGGAAAACCCGGTCAACTCCGGAAAAAAATTTAAAAAAAAACCCCCCTTTTAAATTTTAAAAGGGCCCTTTGGCCTTTTAACCCAAAAAATTTCCCCGGGCGGAGGGGCCCCCCCCCGGGGGCCGGCCGGGGCCCCCCCCCCCCCCCCGGGAAAAACCCAAGGGCCCAATAAAGGGGAATTGGCACCAAAACCCCCAACCCGGGGGGGGGGAAAAAAACCCAAGGGGCCCCCGGGCCCCCAGGGCCCCCCCCCCCGGGGCCCCCCCCCGGGGGGGTTTTTTTTAAAACCAAAGGGGCCTTTAAAATTTTTGGGCCTTGGGAAGTTTTTTCCCTTCCCGGGGGCCCAAACGGGCCCCAAAACCCGGGGGTTTTGGAAAACCCCCGGGTTCCCCGGGGCCCCAAGGGGGTGGCCGGTTTTTCCCCTTTGGGAACAAAACCCAAAAACCCCCGGGGCCCCCCCGGGGGGGGAAAAATTTTTTAAAACCGGCCAAAATTTTTTTTTCCCCCCAAAAAAAAAAGGGGAATTTCCCCCCCCTTTTTTAAATTTAAACCCCCGCCCCCGGGCCGGGGCCCCCCAAGGGCCATCCCAAATTTTTTTGGTTTCCCCAAAACCCAAAAAAAAAGGTTGAAATTTCAAACCCCTTTCCCAATTTTCCAGGACCCCGGCCTTTTTGGGGAAAAAAAAAATTTTTTAAAAACACCCCCCTTTTTTTAACCCCGGGGGCCCAAAAACCCCTTAAACCCCCCCTTAAAACAGGGTTCCAAACCCCAACCACAAGCGCCCCGGTTTTTTTTTGGGTTTTAAAAAAAACCCCCCCAATTTTTAAATTTTGGAAAACCGCCCCGGAACCCAAAAAGGGCCCCGGGTTTTTTAAAAACCCCCAAAGGGCCCCCCGGGAGGCCAAACCGGCAACCACCCCCCCAAAAAATTAAAACCCAACAAGGGGCCCCCCCCCCAAAAAACCCCAAACCCCAAAACCCCGGGGGCCGGGAAAAATTTTTAAAAACCCCCCCCCCTTTCAGGCCCCCTTTTTCCCAAAAAAACCTTTTTTTCCCCCCCCAAAAAAAAAACCCCCCGGCCCCCCCAACCCCGACCCCGGGCCCCAAAAAACCCGGGTTTTTTTCCAAAAATTTTCCCCCTTTTCCATTTTCCCAAGGCCAAAAAAAAACCCAAAAGGGGGAATTCCCCCTTTTCCCCCAAACCCCCGGCCCCCCCCCCGGGGGGATTTGGGAATAACCCAAAACCGGGCCATTTTCCACCCTTTCCCGGGCCCCAAAGGGGAAACCAAAGGGTTTTCCCCCCCCCAAAAACCCCCCAACCAACCCCCCCAAAAAAACCCAAACCCCCCCCCCCCCCCCCCTTTAAACCCCACCCCCGGAAAACCCCCAGTTTTTTTTTTCCCCCCCCAAAAAAACCCCCCTTTTATCTTTAAAAAACCCAAAAATTTGGCCCTTTTTTCCCCCCAACCCAACCCCCCTTTTGAAATTTTAAATTTCCCCAAGGAAATTTTGGAAAAATTCCCCCCGAAAAACCCCCCCCAAAAACCCCCCCCAAAAACCCCCAACAACCAAAACCCAATAGGGGCCCCTTCCCCCAAAAAAACCCCCTTCCCCCAAAACCGCCAAAACCCCAAAACCGAAAGGCCGGGGGGCCGGGCGGCCCAAAAAAAATTTTGGGGAACCGGGGCCCCCGGCCCCCCCCGGGCCCCGGGCCCAACCAAAACCCTTTTCCCCCCGGGCCCCGGCCCCAATTTTCCCCCTTTTTAAAAAAAAAGGAAAACCCCAAAAAAACCCCCATTTTGTTTAAAAAAATTGGGAAAAAATTTCCCCCCCTTTAAATTTTTTCCCCCAAAAAAAAGGAAATTTAAAAAACCGGGCCCACAAACCCGGGGTTTTCCCCAAAGGGGGGGGCCCCCCGGGCCCAAACCCGGTAAAAATTTTTCCCCCCAAAAAAGGCCCCCAACCCCAAAACCAAAAACCCCTTTTTTGGGAAAACCCCTTGGGCAACCCCCCAAATAAGGGGAAAACCCCCGGGCCCCCGGGGGAAAAAGCCCCCTTTATTGGACCCCCCCCCCCCCTTTTCCCATTCCCCCGGGGGTTTTTTTTTTTAAATTCCCCAAAAAAAACCAAAAAAAAAATTTAAATTTGGGGCCCATTTTTCTTTTAAAAAAAATTTTTAAACCAAAAGGAAATTTTCCCTTTTTAAAACCCCCCCCGGGGGGGAAAACCAAAGGGCCCGGGGGCCCCGGTTTTTTAAAATATTTAAAAGTTTTTAAAAAAAAAAATTCCCACAAAAAAAAAAAAAAACCGGCCACCCCAAAAAACCCCCCGGGGGTTTGGCCTTTTTTGGGGGGCCCCAAAAAAAAAAAAAATTTTTTTCTCCCAAGCCCAAAAAAAATTTTAAAAACCCAATTTATCCAAATCTTTGGGGTTTTTGGGTTTCATTTTTCCCCGGTTAAAAATTTAAATGAAACCCCCAAAAAAAAAAAAAATTTTTTTTAAATTTGGGGAAAAAACCAAAATTTTTTTTTTTTTTAAAAAAAAAATTAAAATTTAAATTGGGTTTTTCGGGGAAAAAAAACCGGGAAAAAGGAAAAAAATTTTGGTTTTTTTTGGATTTCTTTTTAAACAAAAAAAATTTAACAAAAACCCCTTTTAAAAAAAAATTTTAAAAGTTAAAGTTGGGGAAAAAATTTAAAAACCCAAAAAAAAAAAAAGGGAAAAAAAAAAACCAACCCCAAAACCCCCCTTTTTTTAAAACCCGGGAACCAATTTTCCCAAAAAAAAAAAAAAAAAGGAAAATTGAATTAAAAAATTTTGGTTCCCCCAAAAAAAAACCAAGTGAAAAAAAATTTTAAATAAAAACCGGGGGTTTTTTTTTTTTAAAAAAAATTTAAATTTTCCCCCGGGGGTTTTAAATTTTCCCGGGACCCCCGGGGGTTTTTTTTCCCCCCGGGAAAAACCCCAACCTAAGGGGAAGGGGGAAAGGGTTTCCCGGTATTAAAAAACCCCCCCAAAAAAAACCCCCCCCAAATTTTTAAGGAACAAAAATTCCCTTTTTTTTCCAATTTTTTAAATTTTTTAAACCAAAGTTTTTTTTTTAACCATTTTTTTTTTTAAAAAAAACCCCCCAAAAAAATTTTTTTAACCTTTAAAAAAAAGAAAAAAATTAAAATTTAAAATTTTTTTTTTTTTTGGGGTTTTTTAAAAATTTTTTTATTGGGTTTTTTTTGGGGAAATTTTGGAATTAAATTTTAACCCCGGAAGGGGGTTTTTTACCCAAAGAAAAGTTAAGATTAGAAGGCCGGAACATTCGATTTGGGTCCGTTTTTGGCGAGACGAAATAACCCACAGTGGAAAAAAAACGATTTTTGTTATAAAACCCTTCAAGGATATGTTTTTTTGATCAGCGCCGGGATTATGGGGGCCCAACGGTCAAAAATTATTGGTTTCCAATTAAGAAGGTTGGATTTTTGCAAAGTCCACAAAAACCGGAAATTTCCGGAAATTGCAGTTTTCGTTGTTGGTTATCAAGGCGGACCAGGAGACCCAGTCCCTCATAACCACGGCGCCGGAACAGTTGTGGATTCCGCGGATTTCCCTGAAAAACGCCCCTGGGGCCAGAGTTAAAAGCGTTGGCAACATATTCGGACTTAAACCAAAACAAAAGTTCCGGTTTTAACTTTAAGTTTCGACGTTATCCCATTAGGTATTATTTTATCACTAACCATTCGATAAAACGGTTTTTGGGGCAGTCATTTTCTTTTAAATCCTTTTCAAACCATAAACGGAAAATTTCTTATTGTTTTTGTTTTATCATACGGGTAATAGATTTACCAAAATAAAAAGAACAAAAGGAAAAGAAATATTAAACCGGTTTAATAACGTTCGTTTGTTTCCAACCGAGTTTTTCCGACATTTTTTAACCGAATGCAATTTAAATTTACCCCCAACGTTTAAGAAGCCCGCCCTTTTCCTAAAAGGCCCATTTTGGCCATAAACATTTTTAAAGGTTCAACGAAGAGCAAACTCAAACCAAATCTTATCAAACCGTATTTTTTTAATACGAATAATTTTATCAAATTTCCAGCTTATTTACCAATTTAAAGAATTATATTGTCAAATTAAAAGAATTATCAACAAAATCATTTCACTGGCTCTCAATATTTTAAACCAATTCCCTTTTCTAATTGTATTCAATACAATGTTCGAAATAAACATATATCAGGAAAAAATTAACATAATTTTTTCTTATGTCCTGAAAGCAAAGGAAACATAAAAAAGGAACCAAGAAAACCTACCATCCTGTTTATCTGGTCACGGAAAATTTGAAGGGAAAAATTTATGTTGCAATATAAAATCAAATGTATTATATAATTGCAACAAAATAACAGGAAAAAGAAAAGAACAAGGAGTGGTTTTAAATATATAAGGAGGCAATTGAGGAAATCAAATTATTCGTTGGTTATTAATTTTTTACCAAATATGAACAATATAATATCTTTTGAAATCCAGTAGTAAATAAAGTTTCGGGAATTTGATAAAGTATAATTATTCGTGGTAAATAGTATAAAGTTTGATAAGTTTGGTTTGTTATTTTTGTTTGTTACTTCTTCGTTGAAATATACGAAAAAATATTTATGCAAAAATGCCTTTTAGAAACAAAAACAAGTGACTTCCAATTAGGTGCAGTTGATGCAAATTTAAATTGCTTCAAAGTTAAAAAATGGAAAAACCTCAGTTAAAGGAAAAAACGAACGTTTATTACAACTGGACCAATATTTCTTTTTCTGCTGTTTTGTCTCTTTTTTTATTTTGGGTAAAATACAATAAGCCTTACTTGATATTACATAAAAGAATAAGCAAATTATTATTAAAACATGATTTATGAGAAATTGGAAATAGGTTTAAAGCTAAATGTTAGCCGCCTGTAAAAAAACCGTTTCTATCAAAGAATGGTTTAGTGATAAAATAATCACAATAAATAACGATAATCCGAAGCTTTAAAACTATTTGTGACTTTGTTTTGTTTAACTGCTCAGAATCCATTCTATGTCGGACTAACAGCCATAATTAACACTGGCCTTTGGGACCTATTCTTGAAAACCGCAGGGCCAGAACGTTCCTTAAAATCAATTCCCATAAGCCTGAATGGTTATGAGGGGGACCACGAATCTCCTGGTCACGCCATTGATCCAAACAACGAAACTGCACAAAACCTCGGAATTAGTGTTATATTGTAAATTTGCAAATGATCCCCCTTCATTCTAATGGCAAACCCGGTTATAATTGGTTTCATGGCCATATAAACATAATCAACCAGCGTTGATCTTTTAAAAACTTTTTTATCCATTGGAAGTAGTCCTTTAAAGAACAAACGTACCACTTTCCAATTGGCCAAATAAGGGATGGTTTGTTATTTCCTGGAATCTGCTAAAAGAATCTTGGACTCAAATCGAATGTTCGACGTGTCCGTATCTAATGACTTATTCTTTTTCTGTAGAATTTAACCCACTGACTCCACATTTAGCAATGATCTTGCTTGAATATCACCCAAAAGAAGATAATGCAGAATCCTGTACATGGGCTGACCAGCGGTATCGTTATTAACGTTGTAGTGAAAAACGTTCGTCTACTTTATTCAAACAAAAAATGGATACTCGCCATGTTTTCCGTCGACTCACCGTATATAAAATTGTAATTTGATTGTAAAACTTTTGTTTATTCCAAAGTATAAACAATTCATCTTACCTCTTTTTGTGTTTGAAATGGAATCTATAAAATTGTAAATACTTTTATTACTTTTAAGTTGTGGGTTTTCTATTTGCTTAAACCAAATCCATAAACCGAAACTTATTTCAGAAAGATTGAGAAGGAGGAAATCACATTAAATTTTATATTAATAAATCGTTTGCTGTGGGAATTTTGAACATCAAATATAACACAAGCAAATTTTTAATTCAAATTGATTTTTAACATTTCCCAATTAAATTTTTTTAGATTACCAAATGGACTTTGCTCTGGTACAAATTAAACATTTTTGATTAAAAAAAACATCGGAAAATCCCAATTCTAGTGTTAATGGAATTATCCATGTCCCATTTCCCGGTTTAAAGTCCAAAATATCCTCCTCAAAAAAGGAGACAAAATTATAATCCTTCTTTTACTGATTTTTCGCGGGGTTATATCTGTATTTCCAATGTAAAACACATTAAATATGAAAATAATTTCTTAGTCTGTGATTATGGACACTGGGAAACCCAAACGTCAGGGTAAATAATCCGTAAAATTGAACTAATAATGCCAAAGGCTGTTTATGGGGCATACATAAAACAATACTTTTTAATAGTTCTGTTCCCCAATTTAGTCTCCTGACTCTTTTTTAATGTCAATGTACCACCGGTTCGGAAGTTTTTGTCCAGAAAAGAACCGGAAGAAATTTGTGATTGGTTATTGTTTTTATAAACTTTTAATCAATACATTACAATTATCCATATAAAACAATTTAAGCAGTCCAGTGCAGGCATCATCATTTATGAATCATTTCCCACCATCTTAGTTCTAAATGTAGTCCCGACAGATTAATAAAATGTAAAAGAAGATTAGCCAAGTACTTGGGATTGAGCCAGGAACATAAGCAGCTTAAAATTTGGAATCTGTTCCAATAATTTAAATTAAATTTAGAGACGATGGGTGATCTTATTGGCTTTGGTCAAAATGATATTGATCTAAAATTTTATAAATGAATTGAATTATAAAAGAATGTTTAAATAATTACAAACATTGTATAAATTGGATCAGAATATTAAAGGAATATTCAAAGAAATAAGAAATTGAACCTTTGATAAGTTGGCAAATTTTATTTTATGTATTTTGAGCATTGGCCAAAGATTATTAGTTAATGTTTAATTTGGGATGCCTACCAATTGTAACATCCCAAATTAAACAAAAATTCTAAATTGTTTAATGGACAAAAGCATCTTGGTTTTTATTTTTTAATAATTCCATAAAATTTAAAAACCGTAGAGATATTGTGGCCACTCATTTGAACGGTTAATAAAAATTTAAGCAAATTTCATTGTTGTGTAAAGACCTTCCTCCCCTTTATGGAACCTTTAAATTTGGAAGAAGACATAATTATTAAAACTATCTGAATTCTGAATTTAGTGACTTTTAAATTAACTTATTAATAATTCTACCACTGTTAGATTTTAGAAATTATTTATAATTATAAATTATAAATTTTTTTTGAACCCACACGAATCACTGAGACTTCTGCACATGTAAGACAATATTTTTTACCAACCGTTAACCATTAAATAAATTATTCTTAAATACTTCACCTGACCATTTGAGAAAAAAACCCTTATTCCCTTGTTGAAAACGGATTAGAAGTTTGACGTAACCTTTCAAAATTACTGGTAATTACCGTTAAAAACGAGACAGGTAGGCAGCGGTTGGTTGATACCCCTTGCCAAGTTTATAAGCGTCGGGTTGATCATTTTCCATCAGGTTTCCCGACTGTCGTTCCTTTGCGTACCAAAATAAAAGATAAAAAATACCCAATTATAATGAAAACCCAGATTTACTAGGATAATAGAGAGAACCCAAAAAGAATCATGAGAAAAATGTTTAAGAAATTGATGTAATGACTTTTTAAACATATTTAAAATATTATGTATTTCATAAAAAATAAAGATGATTTTTTAAAACTTGTGATTACATAATATAAATAATTAGAAATAAGTTAAATTATGTTCTTCCAAAACTGGGCCTCCGAAAGAACAATGAAATCTTTCAAGGGACAATGTATACTCTTCACAATAAAGTACCAGAAAACGTTCATTTGCCCAAAAAATTTAAAAAAGTTGGGAAAGGAACGTTTTGTTTGGGGAAAGGAATTATTGTTGTACTTCTTCTTGATAATAATACACCCTGGAATGAACTTTTCGCTTAGGCTATTTCAAAAAGTAAAATGTAAGGTTTTGTAAAGTTTTTAAAAATTTATTGAAAAAAGGAAAAAGAAAAGTCCCTTGAGTTTCTTACGCCGGTTCCTTCTCCAAGGTGAGAGGCTTCCCATTTCCGAACCTGGAGATTATTTGAAAATCAAAAGAAAGTGTTGCTTTTGAAAATGTAAAAGTGAAAAATGAAATTTATGAAAATTGGTAATTTTCTTTAGTGTCTTTGAAAGCACTAGACAAGTTAATTGTACTGTTGTTTCTTTGGCAACAATAGACGTTAATTTGAAGTAAAACATTTAAATGGACTGGAATAAACAACTTCGGTGGGCATATGAAAAAGACCCCCGCCCAGGGCCTGGTTACTTCCAGTGTAATGTCTTTGACTTCTACCGGAAGGGCATAAAATAAATCCTATCCCAAAAAGAGCTATTCGGCAATTCCTTGGGCCCTAGGAAAATCCTGGGAAGTTGTTTACCTCAAATTAAAAAATTGACCACTAATTCCTCAATGTATTTAAAAAATGTTAAAATGCCAGAAAAAAAATAATTTTTTAAAATTGTTACTTCAAACAATCAAACAAGCAAATTAATTTAATGTGGAAAATTTAAACAATGTAAAAATGGAAGTTTTAAAAAATCCTAAACTTTCGGGTAATAAATTTAAAAAATTGCCCAAGGTTTTTTTTTAAATGTTCCGGTTTTTAAAGGACAACCGGGTAAAGGGAAATTTATAAATGTAGGTTTTTAACAATGTTTGGTTTCCGAAGGCAAATGTTTGGGTAAGCAAGGTTTCCAATGGCCTGGGGCGGGCCAAGGTTGAAGGATTAGTTTTGCATCGGTTCCGGTGACCATCTGCTTTGTAGGAAATAAAAAACAATTTTCAAAGCTAAGTCATTTTAAACCCTAAATGTCTTTTAACCTATAATTATATAACCTACAAAGTTATCTTTTTTTTTCCAATTGTTCAAGCGTCAACTTCCTGGTCCTTTTTTTTAAAAATTAAAATCGTTAAAAGATGCTTTTTCAATATTTGGTAAACAGTCTATTTTCAATCATTAAAAATATTTTTCCCTTAAATACACAACAATAGGTGAAAAAAACCTCCTTTAAATAATATTAATTAGTGAGGCACGCAAAATGTCCTTAATAAATGTCTTTAATCGAGGAGACCTAGCTGAAAAATACAAATACACCCAGTTGCGATTAGGTTTTCCAGATCTATTAGGCAAAACCTTAAAACAATAAGTGTTTTAAGTTACTAAGAAGAAATCTTAAATCGCGGGACTGAGACCAAAGACGTCAAAGGATAAAATTTTGATAAGATTTGGAAAAAAATTTCCGTCCTGAATAGTATAAAAAATTAAATTTTTTTTTAATAAAATTTTTTTGTAGATATCATTCAACAAATCATAAAAAATTTTAATGTTCCACATTAAACACAGCTATAAAATAAAAGGTTGAAAACACATTTTAAACAATACATTAAAGTTAAAATTTCAAATACAAAAAAAAGAATATCATGGTTGTAATATTCCCAATAAGAAATTGTTTAGCATCAAAATTCAATTGATTATATACGGAGGAAGACGCAAAACCAGGGAAAGTACCTTTTTCGTTCGGATAAAGAAAACCCAGCAAATTTAATTCACCAACAAAACACAAATTGTTATAAATCCCATAAATGTTCAGGAACCGATTATCTCCTTGTGGGTGATATCAGCAGCCTTGCGCACCGTCGAGAACCCCAGATTTCCAACATAATTACGGTACAAAAACTTTGAATAGGATTACGGGCGTCGAAAATTTCACCGTGGGTCGAAGATTACCTTTAGCGATGTTCAGAAACAAACCACATCCACTCCATACGCCCTAATTAAATATCAAAAAACCGAATTTTATTAAGACCACTCCGATGAACATTACAAGCCGAAGATAAGCGTTGGTTGATTATAAAGGTTTAACCGAACGAATTATTTTATCTGGATTTGGAATCACCACTAAAACCACTACTGATGGTAAATATAGGATAAAAACTACCCTTGATTTGAAGAAACCATTGCAAGTCGTAACTGTGATGATGTCCAAATGTCCTCTGTATATTACAGAGGTACCGAGTTTATGTGCCGTTTCACGTTGTGATAAAGTAGTAACAGCGTGTCGAGGAGATTCTGGTGGTCCACTCATACACCCTTCGGGTCTGATAGGCGTCACTTCTAGGGTACCCTTGACTGGATACTGTGGAGGACGCGCACCGAAAACACGACCACGCTACGTGAATTATAATGTAGCAGTTAGTCCGTATATAGAATGGATTCTTAGCCACATTCAAGCGATAAAATAGTATTGAAACATACAATTTACAACAAAAGCGTTGTAAACATTATTATATATTTTATTATTATTTTATCAATATATCATATTATTATTTGGCAAAGGAGACCTGTTTCATCTTTTTAATAAATTTTAATTATTTCTTTAATCAATACTACTGATAATAGACAGGACAAACAGCAAATAAAAATATTAAACTCTGTTTATGGAGCTGTAACAGGACTAAAAATTTCAAGCCAAAATTGTGTGAGTTTGCCTGTGTAATCGAATAGTGATATAAGATCACACTTCACAAAATAGTCCTCTTATCTTGACATTATTTTGAGCTAGAATCCTGAGACAAGGATACGAAAACTTTTTGGTTATCCCATATGGTTCCTTTTTAATAAGCAATTTAAAAAATAATGCAAACATATCTGTAACTGAAGGTAATAAGCTGAAAAAACAATTTCATGAGCTAATTATAATAGTAGTCTTAGTCTAAGTGAATTTAATAAATAAATTATAATTACCGCTTATCAAATCTCTAAAATTATTTTAATTGAAAATGCTTAATTGTTACAAAAAATGTGTGTATGTCAACAAGTTTTACACAGTGTATCAAAAATAATGGCGCATAGCTGTTATTTTTTTCCATGTCTAATGGATGAAAAAGAAAATCAAATGATTAATAAGAAGGAAAATAATCAAAATTTAAACGTTTAAGCTTAAGGAATGCGATCCAGGCTTTTTTCAAAATTTATGATGATTTTATGCTTGTAATTGTTTGTTTATTGTTTCAATTATATTTTAAATGACAAAATAAATAAGCCCTGCTAAGTTTTTTTCACCGGTTCTTCTCAGGTCAGAGGCGTCCTTTTCCGAACCGGTGGTAGATTTTTGACAATCGATAAGTGAGTGTATCGCTCCTATGTTGAATAAAGATATGTGAATTTAAATATTATACCATTTTTATTGTCTTAAAATATGAGGTTATAATTTATAATATAAAATGAAATCAAAGAGCCTTTCTACTTTTTTTATGTTTCAGCTATATTATTATATTACCCTGTGTTTAATTTTCTATGTAATTAAAAAAGCAACTCATCTAAATTAACTATTTATCTTATAGAATTACTGGGTTCGAGTGACGATTAATAAGTTTTACGTCAGCTCTATTAGAGACGTCAAATTGTCGAAGTCTTTAAGAAAAGACATTAGAATCAAGACGGATCAACAGGACGACCTGCTTGCTTAGTGGTTCACGACTTTGGCTTGATTAGATGTCCATCATGAGGATAATTATTTATGTCAAACAAAGTTATTTCTATCTTTAAAATATGTATTGCTCGACGAAAAAAATCGTTACATTCTAATGAAATAATAAATGCTCGACACTCTTAAATAAAACATTTTTCTGGTATCCGAGACAATCTGCTCTGCATCTACGATCACTGAAATGGGTTCGAAGACCCTTACATACCTTCCATTCAATAGGTAATTTACATATTTGTAAAGTTATACCAACACGCATTGGACCAGCGTGGTGGGATACGGTCCAAAAACCTCCTTATGGAAAGGGGTGTATTAGGGGACGCCTATGTCCAGCAGTGGACTATCAAAGGCCGATGATGATGATGATGATGATGAAAGTTATACCAATATACTACCTCATTTCTCATTTATTATCCGGCTTCTGCAATGACAAACAAAAACAAATTTTGTCTGGGTTTCTAATCTCGTGCGTAGTCTAAAATTAGTTGTTTTATAACATATATCTATATATATTAATATATATTTGTGTGTGTGATTTATTTGTCAATGTTTATTTGAAGAACGACACACCCCGCTACGAACTGTTGTCTTTAGTTAGGAATTTTGTATTATCAAAGGAGTCGTCGGGCCGAGTTGTTTACGATTATGTCAAGTTTAGAAGTCTTAGTTTAAAATATCAATCAGATAATAGTTTCGGTTCTAAATAGTAACCAGGACATCCAGTTTGCGCAGAGCATATACTTTCGAAAGCAATTTTATAATATTTTTATATTTTATTTGTTAAGTCTTGTTACTTAAATTTTATATACAAACTATTAGACGTATCTAATTAAATCACCCATTTGTATCTAAAATTTTGATTACAACATTCAATCTTCACTCTTATCGACCTCTAAAGCAGTAATTTTCAGATCCGAAAAGACATTAAAGTAATCAGAAAGATTAGGATACGTTTATTAATCGGATGGGATTAATTCACCAAAACTGCTCAGTGTTTTAGATTGTTTGCAAAATTATGTATGTACTATTTGTTAATGTATATATGTAACTTAAAATTTTGACTGCTTTCACTAAAGCTTATTTTAATATATTAGATAATGCATTCACAATAGCTCTATATCAATATGTCAATAGAGTATTATATTTACTTCAATTTGCAAGTTGTTTAATTAAATTTTAGGTAATAAATAAATGTTTGCCATAAAATAAAATAAATATATAAATAAAAAAAATATGCATTCTACTTTGCACTACATTAAAAATTTCAATAAAAATTATAAAACATGTTTATATCCATCGTCATATATTATGTAAAATTTTTGACGAAAACAACGTAAAGACGAAAAGAGAAACTACGCAAAAGATATAAGTGTTTCAAAGAAAGAGACGGTGTAATGTTTGGATGATACTAATGTTAAGAAGGTTGTTCATAGTGAGACCGTTCATCCGTCTGTGTATCTTATAAAGAAGCTACATTCAGTACAATCACAATGGATTCTAAATAAATAAGAGCGGCTGCGTTCGTCAGACGGAACCCCGCGGGGCTTTCTTATCCCTGCTCGAAGGTGCTGGAGAGCTGATTTAAAAAAATGTACGTGGGTTTTCCACTAATATACTGTAAGATTTACAAACGTCTGTGCGGTTCCTGTTTTTAATTTTCACAAAAAACCTCCTGGTTTCTAAACAAAGTTCTTAACAACTTTCCCGACGTTTAAAATACTTTAGAGGTTCCAAGGTCTTTTTTTTTACTATGATGTAAAGCTACCAGTCTCTACTTGGACTTTTATAGCGTTTTAGAACAATGAGACCGTAGGAATGCTTTGTTCCTTGGAATTAGTGACCAACCCTTTTCCTTGGTCACCGGCAGACTGGGTTCATCAACTTACTTAACGCTAAAGTCCTTTGTTTAAAGCTTAAAGATAAAAAAACTATTTTTAAGAATCTGGCAAACGTGACAATCAAGGCCATGTATTTGTACGAAATTATTAAATATTCTTACGAAATTGTAATCGGAACATATTATTACGGAAATGTATCCCGAAGAGCATAATATCAACACTAGATAAAAAAAATACACTCCATATTATCAAAATACTCTAATATAATAATCAAGCCCTTTTCAGTAATAAAAAGTAAATAAGTTTTTACGCTATAGTAATATAAAATTTAATCTATGCTTTTCGCCATAACCTTATCAAACACAAACATTGCGATTTCATTTAGAATATATATTCATATCGTTTTCGAGTTTGCGTTTCAGCATTTACAATCCAAACTGCAAAAATAAATTAATGACTCATAAATATGTATACGTATAAAAGATGTATCTACTAGCATCTTCAATGTAACAAATAAATCCATCTTGAGTGCAACCATCCGGCCCCGGGAGCAATTCCACTTCTTAATGAGGACGAACGAGTGCACTTTGTTTTTGCTCTCTCTTTGTTTTGCGCGTAAAATTATTCTTGTGCAAGGCAGCAACTACTGTACGCTGTTCTAAAATATATTTACGGAAATGTTACATGAATTATCGCATTCAACGCTGTTTTGCATTTCACAATATGTCACATCATAATATTACTCAAGCGATTCAATAAAGTTCTAAAAGTAATGGTTACCTAATTAATTTTTATATCTAGGCAAAGGGTTTAAAGGCAAAAATGACCCACTAAAGTAACTTTCTATAGCATATACTAAAAGTGTTCTTTACGTAATAGACCGACTTTAAATATGCCTATCAGCATGAGCCATCTATTCAACCGAGCGTTTTAATGTCTGTTCTTGCTATGAATCATAAAATGTACAAAATATAACAGTACCAAAGTAATTAACTAAAGTTTAATAAGTTAATATCACTTTGAATACGTTGTTGTTTAACTTCTTCTTATAATGTCTGGAAGTTTATGTTTGCCTTAGCTTTACAAACGTCGAGGGCTACGCAGTTTTTGTTTTAGCCTAGATTTAAAGATAATGGAAGATTGTTTTGAAACAGTTTTCGCACAAACATAGTAACAGAAAGTAAAGTTTAAAGTTACTAAATTAAAATAAACGTTATTTGCAGGTTGCTATTTCGCATACATCGCCATGCTAAAGTTATCAATGCGGAAGTAACCAATTCCGATTTTCGGCTATTCTTATACAGCCCACACCGGCCTTTTTGCGAATATCGTCACTCCATCTTACTGCATGGCATCCCACATTCCGTGTAACAATCCCCAGTCTCCACTCCAGAACTTTACGACTCCAGGGATCGCCAGTTCGAGCGACCTACTGCCATTTCAGCTTACTAATCCGGTAAGCTAGGTCGGTGACTCTGGAGCACATAATTTCTCAATTGGTCCTTCAGTGAAATTTCGAGAATTCCTTACATTTTGTAACGACACTGTCTGAATCTCTAATATGTTGTAAGATCATCACTAAACTTCTTTTGGACATCTCTTAGAAAAATTTGACGTCCGGAACGGACTAAACAATAATTTTTGCCTTTTTTGTCCTTTATTTCGTGTCATTCAAAACTAATTTTGATAAAACTGTTGCATAATCACCAATAAAAGAAACAAAGCTATTGATGTACTACATCACTGCAATAGCGTATAAAATTTAAACAAGTCTAGTTTTAAAACTGATTTTATGTTGTTATATTTAAATAGAACAATCATAACAAAATAACGATAATGTGATAAACTTTGAACATATTTCGTGACTATTGTATCAGGTTGACGTAGCTCAGAATCCATTCTATGTACGGACTAACAGCTACATTGTTACTAGCCTCGGATGGACGTATTTTATTTGAGATGAATCCGCAGAATCCAGTAATTCTTCCCATCGAAATCACACCTATTAAGCCCGAGGGGTGTATGAGTGGACCACCAGAATCTCCTGGACACGCCGCTGATACTTTACCACAACTTGGAACTGCACATAAACTCGGTACCTTATATGATGCACATTTGAAGATCATCACAGTAACAACCTGCAATGGTTTTTTTAAATTCAGTGTTGAGCCTATTCTATCTTTACCATCAGAGGCGGTTTCAGGGGTAAATCCAAATCCAGCTAAAATAGCTTCCTGGCCGTGTAAAGTCTTATAATCAACAGCGCTAACCCTTAAGAAGCTTTTTATCTTCATCGGAGTAGTTTTTATAAGTAACAAATCGTGATTTTCACTATTCGTATGTTGCACATAAAGCGGGTGTATTATTGTCTCTTTAATTTCGCTAAAGGTATCCTTGAACCACGGCGATTTCTCAACGTGCCCGTATCTTATGACCAGTCTGTTCCTTCTATGAGATGCAACAGCACCGATCTGCCGTGGATGAGGTGCGCAATGGGCTGCAGATATCACCCACACAGGAGATAATGCAGATCCTGAACATTTATGTGTATGACGCGCGATAACTGTGTTGTTCTTAGTGAAGTTAACGATACGTTGGTTTTCTATCCGAACGACGTATGGATACTCGCCCGGTTTTGCGTCAAGTCCACCGTATATACGTAATTGTGACTTTGATGCTAAACATTTGCTGATTGCGAAAATTATGAATATCATCATGCTATTCATTCTTGTGTATGAAATGTTCAATTGTTTGTATGCCATAGTTATATTTCTCTGATTTACAGCTATGAGTTTTATTTAGGTAAAATAAATGTTTTATTATTTTTTTGGAATTAAATCGATAACCACATATTGTAGTTTATTTGAAAACTGCAATATTACACATAAGCATAAAACTGGGTCACTTTCCATTTTATTTGTATAAGACACATAGTTTAGACAACTTTAGAAATTGTTTAGTTTGTACAAGCTTTATATTTAAGTTTATGTTAACACTAGAAATAATTAAAATTTTGCATTACCGATTCCAAAATCAAGCAGTACATTATAACTGTTTTGTCTTCCTTGGCAATATAAGCACCCGTCTTTGATTGTCTCCTTAATAACTTCAATCAGATAATTCTTCCGAGATATTTATGATTACTTAATGAAAAAAATGCAGTTTTTATTTATAGTAAATATACGATAAAACAATCGTAATAAATAGCAAATAAGAATCAATTCAAAGTCAAATATCTTTATACAATATGGAATCATTACACTTTCCTTTTCATTGTCAAATAAAATCAAAACCTTTACACAGAACATCATATTTTACCAGCTCGAGATAGCCTGGAGCGAACAGTTCATTACCAGGGTGTGTTATCTATCAAGTAGTCATTACAACAATAATATTCTTTAACACACAAACGTTCCTTTACAACTTTTTTTCATTTATTTACAGATAAAAGCTGAACGTTCTCTGGTATTTTATTGTAGAAGAGTATACATTGTCCCATGAAAGATTTCATTGTTCTTCGGAGCCTAGTTTTTGGAAGAACATAATTATGCTTATTCCTAGAATTTATATTATGTGTGTCACAATGTTTTACAAAATCATTTTTATTTTTATGAACATACATAATATTTTCAAATATGTATTGAGAAAAAACAGTCATTACATTAATTTCTGTAAACATTTTTCTCAGCGATTCTTTGGGGCCCAGGTTATAGACTGCTCGAATCGCTTTTTTTTGAATTATAAAAATAGTATTAATATCAGCCGCGTTTCCCCACAGTAGAATGCCATAAGACATTATACTGTGAAAATAACTAAAATATACTAAACGGTCTGTCTCAACATCGGTTAATTGTCTAATTTTTTTGACTGCATAAGCCGCTGAGCTAAGTTTACTCGCCAGTCTATGAATATGAGGGCCCCATTGCAGTTCAGAATCTATTGTGATGCCGAGAAATACAGTGCAATGTACGTGGTCTAGCGCTTCTCCATCTACGACTACATAACACCAAGCTTGGGGAACATTAGGAGTTATAAACCATTTTTCCATCATAGTTATAAAACATTTAGTTTTATTTTTGTTTAACAATAAATTATTTGCACTAAACCAGTATTTTACTTTTGAGAGGGTATTATTTACATCGTCAATTTGCAAATTACGTCGTTTTATTCTAAATATTAAAGAAGTATCATCAGCAAATAATACAATCTCGTTATTGTTCTCAACCTGGTGTGGTAGGTCATTAATATAGACCAGGAAGAGAAAAGGCCCCAAAATAGATCCCTGTGGGACTCCCATACCTACCTGCGCCCCGTGAAGATCTCTTGCCGTTCACGTCAACTCTCCTGAGTTCGATGGCTCAAGTACAGAAGTCAGAAGGTCGAGTGCGCATTTTGATCTCATAGTGGCTTAATTTCCTGACCAAAGTATCATGCTGTACACAGTCAAATGCTTTGGTTAAGTCACAGAAGACACCTAAGGCATCGTGTGACCCTTCCCATGCCTCAAATATAGTCTTAATAAGATGGACACCTGCATCGGTTGTAGAACGACCCCGTGTAAAACCATACTGTTTGTTATTAAGCATATTATGAGAATTAAAATGTATTTGTAATTGGTTAAGAATTATTTTCTCGAAAATTTTTCTAAGCGCAGGCAGTATACTAATAGGTCTAAAGTTATTGGGGTCTGTAGTACTTTATTAGATTTTAATACCGGAATAACTTTACTGTGCTTCATAAGGTCACGAAATTTACCACATGTAATACAATCATTAAAAATAGCTGCAAGGCAAGGTGATATAACATCAATAATAGAATTTTCACCTTAACCGA
The DNA here is from genome assembly GCA_029286875.1 of Lamproptera curius. NCBI lineage: Eukaryota > Metazoa > Arthropoda > Insecta > Lepidoptera > Papilionidae > Lamproptera > Lamproptera curius. Next base: position 18,315 of record JAGSMT010000438.1, read on the forward strand.
GATCCCCCACAGATCTACAGTTTTTTTAATGTCCATAGATTTAAAAGCGGACACAATATCTTTATCGCTTACATTACTAAAATAGAAATTATCTTTACATTCTTTAATATTTTCTTTTAATAAGGACTCTGCAACAGTTGGCGAAGAAACAAGTGACTTGGTGGTAAAGACAGGAATATCTGAAAAAATTTTTCAAAATAGGATAACATCTTGATCAGAATTTATTTTACTATTATTAACATTTAGCCGAATTTCAAAGTTCTTGTTTACAGCCCTTCCTGTTTCACCAGTAATTATTTTCCAAGTCATTTTTATTTTGTCGGATGCACCTTTAATCTCTATCGGATTTGTTCATGTTAAATACTTGATTCGACAAGGTTGAATGCTATATTTTCTAAATCACTAGGTAAATCAGCCAGCATTACCCAAAAAATGTTTTTATAACGACATCGCAATAGAAACCTATTAACCTATTAGAGTTCCTCTATAATACTATGCATGTTTTATACGCATAAACCTTACTGATGAATCACTGTATTATAAGTTAATTGATTCATTTATTATATTATATTAAATGTTTTTATCAATATTCTTGTTTTAACACCTGTTAGATCAAAATCGTTCTATGTTCAATATACATATCTTTGTTGTCAGCTCAAATATTGCTGAAAATAGAAATAAATTTGAACAAAAAATACTTAAGATTACTTATCAGTTAATCTTGTAACCTGTAACAATATATAGCCGTAATATGCAGGTTCATCAGTATCAGCGTTGCAAGTGCTGCACTTGCACCGCTGCACCACATGCAACGCTCATCGCGCAGAGTATGACAGGGAAAGGAAACGAGCTTTGTAAGAGACTCCACGCATTTCATCCGTCTGTTGGAGGAGGTCAGAAACTATTAACATAATAAAACAACATTCTAAACATAAAAATTGTACCCACTGAGTTCTTAGATATAATAGACTTTTGTCTTACGAGCGGCTACGTTCCGTTGGCGTGAAAATTTCTTTCTTCAGGTGAACGGATTGGCAATGGTTTCGCCATTGGCGCTAGTTGTGGCCAATATGTTGAAGAGGAGGCGTTAAAGAGTGCACCATTTAACCCAAGATACTGATTGAGATATGTGGACGACTTCTTTTTAATATTGCCCAGGCAAGGTCGAAGTGAGTTGATTATTGGACCACTTAAATACTACACACCCAAAAATACAGTTTATCATAGAGGAGAAAGTAAATGGTACTCTTTCATTTTTGGCTGAACTAGTTAAGCAGAAAACCGACACACATCGATCGGTATTTAACAGCGGATTCTCACCACTATCCATCACACCTGTTTACAGTTCCAAGTTCTCTCCTTAATAGGACAAACTCGACCAGCAAGCAACGGCCTCAAGCTGCGATCCGAGTCCCGGAATACTTACCATACATGCGAGTGATAAAAATTCGGATTGGACACTTGACACCTCGTAAATATAGTATCAGGACAGTTTACACGATAACGATTGCCTAAGGTTCGAGACCCTCTTAGCGGCCCAGGAGTCTATAAAATTCCGTGTGATTGCGGTAAAAGTTATATAAGAGAAACGGGACGCAACATAAACAACCGTGCGTGGACGTACGTGAATTACGTTACATCCGTAAGTCATTATTACGAGTATTACGTTACGCCGTCTTAATTTTTAATAGAGACTAAAGATGGGCCCTGTCCAACCCCAAAAGCACCCATTTGGAGGCCACTGTAGTCAGATGCCATAAGAAAAGAGAATAATAGTGCAGACGACTGTGTAGTGGATATTGTAAGTACTTTTTGTGCGCCCCCAAACACTCATAATGGGATGAGCGACACAGTGACACAGTGACAAGTGCGTCATCACCTCCCCCGCCGCGCCGTCGATTTGTGCATTTCGCGCTCTGCCCGCATTGCGAGACGGGAAGCGACCGTGAAGCTATCCCACTCGTCCTGATGAAGGACCTCCTATAAGTGTAAAACTAGTCGGCACCAATACCTTTCACGTGAGTTCAGCCGTTTGTAGTACATAAGACATGAAAAATATATTTTCATAATCTTAACTTTGAATAAGTTGTAAAAGGAAGATCCACTTAACGTAATTTGACCCACATGAGACGATGAATTAAGTTAATCACTTCTAAAACCTAACTACTTAAACTTGGCTACATCTGAAACGGACTAAACATTATTTTTTCGCCATCTAGTAACCAAAAGCATAATTATATCTTAGCAAAAATAAAACAAACAATACTATTGATTTATCATGTAATTGGAATATAGTACAAAGTTAAAATAAGTCCCCGTTGCCTGTTACTAAATAAACAATGAAATTTCATTTAAATATTTAAATTAAAATAACGATAACGCTATATCTTTTCAATAGTTTTCGTGACTATTTTATCGCGTTAACGTAGCCAAGAATCCACTCTATGTACGGACTAATAGCTACATTGTTACTAACGATGGTTGGATGTAAATTTTTTGTGGACTGTCCGCAAAATCTAGTTCCTGTTGCCTTAACCATCACACCAATCAACCCCGAGGGATGTATGAGTGGGCCACCGGAATCGCCTGGACACGCCGTTGATACTTTACTACAACTTGAAACTGCACACAAACTCGGTACCTCTTTAGAATACAATGGACATTTGGACATCATCACAGTTATAACTTGCAATGGTTTTTTTAAATCCAGGGTAGAGCCCACCCTATCTTTACCATCAGCAGTGGTTTCAGTGGTAATCCCGAATCCAGCTAAAATACCTTCCTGGCCATTTAAACTCTTATAATCAACAGCGCTTATCTTCAAAAAGCTTTTTATCTTCATAGGAGTCGTTTTTATAAGTAATAAATCGGGATTTTCAATTCCCGCACCATGTGCATAGAGCGGATGTGCTATTGTTTCTTGAATTTCGCTAATAGTATCCTTGAAAAACGGCGATTGCTCAGAGTCATCGTATCTTATTATCATTTTGATTCTTTTATGAGATGCACCGATGACCCCAGGATCAGGTTCACAATGAGCTGCAGATATTACCCACACAGGAGATAAAGCACTTCCTGAACATTTATGTGTACGACGAACATTAATTGTGTTATTGATAGTAAAGTTATCAACAACTTGGTATTCTATCCGAACGACAAACGGATACTCGCCTGGTTTCGCGTCCTCTCCACCGTAAATACGTAACTGTGACTTTGATGCTAAAGCTTGGCCTATTGCGAAACATATGAACATCATCATCATGCTATTCATTTTTGAGTACTAAATCTTAAATTGATTGTATACAATACTTTTATTACTTTTTTTTACAGCTGTGGTTTATATTTGGCACAATAAATGTTTTACAACTTTGTTGGAATTTAATGTTTCACCATTTATTACAATTTATTTAAAATACTGCACTCTTACACGCATAACGATGAAGCTGAATTGACGCAATCCCTTTAAATTTTAGGAATACTTAAGAAGCAGTTTCGTTTATTGTTTTTTTTTTCTTATTATCTTTTTGTTAACACAATAAATAACTGAAATTTAGCATTACATACCTGAACTCAGGCAATGTTAGGTCCGTATCGTAACGTCTGCTACGTAACTGAAATCTTTTATTTCTTCTGTGATATTTATATTTAGTTTTTGAAGTAATTGCAGTTTCTATTTATGTTGCAAGCTGTATATTGGTTTTCTTGTTTTTTTTTCTAAGACTATACTTTTCCTAAAAAATGCCATCCTTAGAAGAATAATTAGCTACTAATCTATAAGATAACGATTTCTAAACGAATTAAAAAACGAAAATGAACTGGTCATTATCTTAACTTCGTTGAGAAATCGTTTGTCTCCGAATGAAGAGACGCATTCATAAGAAAATATTTTTATAGCTTTAAGAGCTCTAATAATAGCGAACCGCTTCTTAAATCGCTGATTTTTGGAACTGAAGTGGGTAAACTTTCCTTACGTAATAACGTAATGTTTTTTTATTTAATTGTGTGACATTGAATAGTTTGTGTTAATATAGAGTGCCAGAATATTTGTGCGTTTTGTAAACTGAATTTATAAAATAATAAGTCATCTATCAATAGAAATATTATTTTTGCCGTAGAATAGGAATCGATTTATTTTTTAATTGGAATAAAAACAATTGTAACCATAATTATTTCTTTTATTTACGCGATTATTATACATATCAAATCCACTTATTTACGGATTTTTCGCGTTACTTAAATATCCATGATCCATATCGTGATCATGGATGCTGAAAAGAATCCGAAACGTCGGGAATAAAAATATTTAATTAACGCGAAAAATCCGTAAATTAGTGGATTTGAATTGAAACCATATTTACAAGTACGGTCGTAACCTTTTAATGTTAATAATACTAAAAATCTATTCTTTACATGTGCTTACATCAAAATGAAAGTTGTAGATGGATGGACGCGCTTTATTATTACGTCGTGCCTTAGCGTGCCTTAAACGTGTGTCTAACCGGGGGTGTAATGAGAACTACCAGAACCTGAATTTGACGTTACTTTTACCACAACCGACTGCACATAAATCGGTACATCTTTATGATAAAATGAAATTTGGAGACTGCCTTCGAGCCTAGTGGGTATGGTGTGCTTGAAACCGAGGTCGTGATAAATAAATCTATAAATACAATAACAACAAAGATAAATTGTTTCCATATTTGATTTATATATTGCAACAAATGAACATTTTATATGCATTTCTACGGAATAGATAAACACGTGGTAGTTTTAGTTCGCTTTTATGGTCAATTTATGCACATCGGACATAAGAAAATTATTATATTAATTATTTTCAAATGATATATATGTTTACCTTTGAACAGTAGTAATGAATACATTAGAACACAGAAGAGGTTTAAATATATGAGGAGCATTGGTAGAAATCGATGTATTCACTGTTGACTAATTCTTTTACATAATATGATAAATCTTTGAAATCGAGTTGTAAATAAGTTTCAGGAATTTGATAAAGTATATTATTCGTAGTAAATAGTATACAGTTTGATAAGATTGGGTTTGTTATTTTGTTTGTTTCTTCTTAATTGAACTTATACAAAAAAAAAAGGTTTATGCAAAATGACGCTTTTTAGAAACAGAAAAGACAGAAGTGACTTCGTTATGCTCGTTGGAGTGCAAATTTAAATGTGCATTAGTTAAAAATTCGGAAAACCAGTTAAGGAATCAACAGACGTTTACACAACTGGACCATATTTCTTTTCAAGTTTGTCTCCTATTTTATTTTAGGTAAATCAATATTAGATCACGTACGAGTTACATAAAACGAATAACGCAAATCTAAAACACTGATTTATGAGATAATCTAAATAGGATTTAGCTAAATAGAAGCTGTCGCCTGTAAAACCGTTTCTATCGGAATGTTTAGTGATAAAATAATCAATAAAATAACGTAACGTCAGAACTTTGAACTTATTTCGTGACTATTGTTTTGCGTTATCGTAGCTCAGAATCCATTCTATGTCGGACCAAACTACATTGACACGGCCTTAGGGGACGTATTTTTTCTGAGGGAAATCCGCAGAATCCAGTAACTGTTCCTTAGAAATCACTCCCATCGGCCTGAACGGTGTTGAGGGACCACCAGAATCTCCTGGTCACGCCGTTGATACTTTACCACAACTTGAAACTGCACATAAACTCGGTACCTCAGTGTTATATAGTGGACATTTGCAAATGATCACCTTCATTACTTTGTAAATCCAAATCCGGCTATAATAGCTTCTTGACCGTATAAACTTTTATAATCAAAGCGCTGATCTTTAAAAACCTTTTATATCTATTGAAGTAGTCTTTTATATGAACAAATCGTGATTTCACCTTTCCGAATAAGACACATAGAGCGGATGTATTATTATTTCCTGAATCTCACTAAAAGAATCCTCGATTCTGGTCGATATTCGAATGACCGTATCTAATAAGATCATTTTCTGTAGGGTGCACCCACTGCTCATTGATCATGTGCCAGTGAGCGTGATATCACCCACACAGAAGATAATGCGGATCCTGTTATGATGCGTATGACCAACAATTCTGTGTTATTAACATTTTGTGAATAAAACGTTCGTTTACTATCCGAACAACAAATGGATATACATGTTTGCGTCCATTATATATAAAATTGTGAATTTGATGTACAACATTTGCTTGTCCAATAGTATAAGCAATATCATTTTACTCTTTTTTGTTAATAAATGTTGAATTGAATGTATAACATACTTTTATTACTTTAATTTAAGCAGTGTTTTCTACTAATGCTTAAACTAGCCAATACCCATAAATCGAAACTTATTTCAGAGAAGATTGAGAACGGAGATTTACACATTAAATTTTTATATTCACATAACTTCGTTGCGTGGAATTTACATGAATATATAAGCACCGCAAATTTATTAACGAAGTTATATTTTTAACTTTATTAAACTTACTCAAAATTAAGCCTTTAGATTCCAAATGGATTTGTCTGTACAAACTTAAAATATCATCGGAAAATCCTAATTTAGTGTTATTGGAACATCCATGTCCCATTTCGGTTTCCAAGTCACAAATATCCTCTTAAAGATTAGAAGCAGGACGAAATTATAATCCCTTTATTTACTGATTTTTCCGCGTTATATCATATTTCAATGTGAAACATTTAATATACTGATACATCCTTTTAGTTCTGTGATTATGGACACTGGAAAATTCCAAACGTCAGGAGTAAATCTAAAAATTAGGACTAATAATATCATGGCTGTTTTGGAGGCAACCCAAAACAATACTTTGTTAATAGTTCTGTTCTCAATTAAGTCTTCGTCGAGCTCTTTAATGTCAATGACCACGGTTCGGAAGTTTTACCTGTCCGAAAAGAAGGTAAGAAAAATCTTATTTTATTGTTTTTATAAACTTTTAATCAATACATTACGATTATCCATATAAAATAATTTAAGCAGTGCCAGTGCAGGCATCATCATTTAGAAAATTCCACATCTTAGTTCTAAATGTGTCCCGAGCAGATTAATAAAATGTAAAGTAATTGATTTAGGCCATTATGAGCCAGGACATAACTTTACTGCAAATGGAATCTGTTCAATGTTTAAATTAAATTTAGAGACGATGGAGTATCTGACCAATTAATTTTTGTCAAAATGATATTGATCAAAATTTTATAATGAAATGAACATAAGTATGTTAAATATTACAAACATTTATAAATCAGGTCATCGAATATTCAAGGAATAGTCGTAAAGAGATAGAAATTGAACTTTTTTTTTAGTTCAGAATTTATATTTAATGTTTTCTACACGGCTACAGATTCAAGTATTGTTTAATTTGGGATGATACCAGATTGTAACATCCCAAATTAAACAAAAGATTAGGTTTAATGGGAAAAGCTATACGTGGCTCTTTAGTGTTTGTTAATAATTCCAAAAATTTAAAAACCGTAGAGATATTGTGAGCCACTCTATTGAAGGACTAATAAAATTGTGAGGCTAACCTTTCATTGGTGTGAAAGACCTCCTCTCCGTGTTATAGGAACCTTGTAAGTTTGTATTGAAGACATATTATTAAAGCTATCTGAATCTCTGAATTTGTAGTGACTTTAACATTAACATTAAGATAGTTCTACTACCACTGTTAGATTTAGAACATTTATGTTCATATAACCATAAATTATTTCTTGAACCCACTCGAATCATTTAGACTTTGCCATGTTAACAATATTTTTACCAACTGTCAACCATTAAATAAATTAATTATTAAATACTTAACTTCTGACCATTGAGAAAAGAAACTTATTCATGTATGAAAAACGGATCAGAAGTTTAGAAGTAACCTATTACAAAAATTACTGGGTAATTACTGGGTAAACGAGGACAGGTAGGCAGCGCGTTGGTGATACCTGTATGCCACGCTCATGGGCGTCGACCACTTTCCATCAGGTGGCCTGACTGCGTCCTCTCATACAAAATAAAAATAAAAAATATTTTACTTCAATGTAAAACCCGATTTACTATAGATAATAGAGAATTATTCTATTTACTTTGATCAGGGAGAGGTTTAAAACAATAATTACTTAAAAACGGTCAAAAAAAGGGTTCTGTGGATTTAGTGAATTGGCCAAGTTGCAATTCATATAGTAGGGTAGATTGTTGATCTTCAATAAGGTCTTAAATCATCGCAATCTTTTTTATATGTTAGGAAATATTTAAAAAGTGTGTTATTTTGCTAAATCCTGACATTAAAAGAATTATAAATTCTTAAATAATGACACAGAAAAGTCACATAAGCAAGATATAAATCAATTTGAAAATTAATATCGTCCAATTAAAGCTTTCGAACAGATTTTTGACACTTTGGTTTCTACCCAAGTCTCTTTTATCATTCCAACAGTTCCGAGACACTCTTAAAGGAAAATGTCAAGGAGTCACAAAGATGTCATCAATGCTTTAAATCTTAGAAAAAAAGAACGGCAGACCTTTGGGATCTTGTTAAGGTGATAAGTGTTGTTATCGATGTAATATCACGCACCTAGCAACTATATTTATTGTGATATATAAATATAGGTGAGTTTTCTAACCTTATGAAGCATGTTAAAAGTAATACTATTTAAAACCGGATCCAAATAATTTCAGACCTATATACTGCTTGCCTTCTCTGAGCAAAATCTTTGAAAAACAATCAATCAGTTCAACTCTTCTATGGTAAAAACCTTCTAAATAACAAGCAGTACGGCTTCTTAGAGGCCCTTCACAAATGACGCAGACTCGAGTTAAAAGTATATGAGGCTTGGAAAGCATTTCGGGAGGCATAAAGCATTTTCTGCCTCCGAAGCCTAGTGTATGGGCGTGAGCTTTAGAAACCGGAGGTCGGGTTCGAATCCTGCTGGGACGACAACAAATTTTCATTGTTGTTTCCTGTTGTTAGGCAATTTGGGCCGATCACCCAATTGTCTGAAAAGTAAGATGATCCATGCGTCGGATGGGCATGTAAAAAGTCGGTCCACCCACCAACCTGCATTGGACCAGCGTGGTGGGATACGGTCCAAACCCCCTAATGGATAGGGGAGGCCTATGTCCAGCAGTGGACTAAAACAGGCTGATGATGTGATGTGTGTGATGTGTGGTAATTTTCTAGTGTCTTTGGATGGGGAAGCACTCGACATTGTTAATTGTACTGTGTTTCTTGGCATAACAATAGACGCTTATTTGCAGTGGGCCACACATTTAAATGGACTTGCGAATAAACTTAGCTTCGTGGCATATGATGTAAAGAGACTGCCCGCTTGGTATATTTCAGTTACTTCCACAGTATAATGTCTTACGGCATTCTACTGCAGGGCGATATAAATACAATCTTCATCCTTCAAAAAAGAGCTATTCGTGCAGTACCTGGGCCCTAGAAAATCACTAGGAGAGTTGTTTACTCAAATTAAAATATTGACCGCTAGTTCTCAATGTATTTTAAAAAATGTTATGTAAATGCAGAAAAATAAACATAATTTTTAAGAAATTGTAATGCACATCAAAACAATACTTGGAACAAGCATAGATTAATTCATCCACTGACTAGCCTGCGAAGAATATCTAAATCATCTATGGGACAATGTATTCGCTTTTACAACAAAATCCTAAAAAACGTTCATGATTTAACCATTAATAAATTTAAAAGAATTGTCAATCAACGTTTTTGTGTTAAAGGTTATAACAATGTAAATGAGTTTTTAAATGATCATACTCGGGTAATGAAATGGTCTATAATACTCGCTCCAGGCTTTTTCTACAATGTTCCGGTTTCAGGAGCACCGTAGCCAGCGTATTTACTGGGTAAACGAGATTTAACATCCTTTGTCTCGCGGTAGGCAGCGCGTTGGCTATGCAACTGGTATGCCAATGGCTATGGGCGGCAGTGATAAGTTTGCATCGGTTCCCGAGTGACCATCTGCTTGTGTAGGAAATAAAAAAACAACGTTTCAAAAGCTAACGTCATTTAGTAACACCTAAGTGTCTTTTAACCTATACATTATATAACCTACACAGTTATACTTTTTTTTTCTGGCCAATTGCTTCAAGCGTCAACTTCATGTGCCTTGCTTTTTTTTTTAAATATTAAAATCGTTAAAAAAGATGCTTTTTCAATATTGTGTAAACAGTCTATTTTCAATCATTAAAATATTTTTCCTTAAATACACAACATAGGTGAAAAAAACCTCGCTTTAAATAATATTAATTAGTGAGGTACGCAAAAATGTGCCTATAATAAATGTCTTTTAATCGAGTTAGACCTAGTTGAATAAATACAATATACACCCAGTTGCGATTACGATTTTTCCAGTATCTATTAGCAAACCTTAGAAACAATAAGTGTTTTAAGTTACTAAGAAGATAATCTTAAATCGCGGACTGAGACCGAAGACGTCAAAGCAGTAAAATTTTGATGAAAGATTTGAAAAAAAATTTACTCGTCCTGAATAGTATAAAAAATTAAGAAATTGTTTTTTAATAAAATTTATATTTATTTTTGTAGATATCATTCATACAAATCATAAAAATTTTAATGTTCTGGCATTGAAACACAGCTATAAAATAAAGTGTTGAAACACACATTTTAAGCATATACATACAAGTTAAAATTTCAAATACAAAAAGAATATCATGTTTTTGATTGTAATATTCGCAATAAGCAATTGTTTAGCATCAAAATCACAATTGCGTATATACGGAGGAGAAGACGCAAAACCAGGCGAGTACCCTTTTGTCGTTCGGATAGAAAGCCAGCAAATTGTTAACTTCACCATCAATAACACAATTATTGCTCGTCATATACATAAATGTTCAGGAACTGCATTATCTCCTGTGTGGGTGATATCAGCAGCTCATTGCGCACGTCGTCGAGAACCCTTCGGAGCATTTCAACATAATACAGTACAAAAACTGGTCATTAGATACGGGCACGTCGAGCATTCACCGTGGGTCAAGGATACCTTTAGCGATGTTCACGAAACAATACCATATCCACTCTATACGCCTAATTCGAAATATGAAAATCACGATTTATTACTTATAAAGACCACTCCGATGAACATTACAAGCTTCTTGAAGATAAGCGCTGTTGATTATAGGAGTTTAACCGGCCACGAAGCTATTTTATCTGGATTTGGAATCACCACTAAAACCACTACTGATGGTAAATATAGGATAAAAACTACCCTTGATTTAAAGAAACCATTGCAAGTCGTAACTGTGATGATGTCCAAATGTCCTCTGTATATTACAGAGGTACCGAGTTTATGTGCCGTTTCACGTTGTGATAAAGTAGTAACAGCGTGTCGAGGAGATTCTGGTGGTCCACTCATACACCCTTCGGGTCTGATAGGCGTCACTTCTAGGGTACCCTTGACTGGATACTGTGGAGGACGCGCACCGAAAACACGACCACGCTACGTGAATTATAATGTAGCAGTTAGTCCGTATATAGAATGGATTCTTAGCCACATTCAAGCGATAAAATAGTATTGAAACATACAATTTACAACAAAAGCGTTGTAAACATTATTATATATTTTATTATTATTTTATCAATATATCATATTATTATTTGGCAAAGGAGACCTGTTTCATCTTTTTAATAAATTTTAATTATTTCTTTTATCAATACTACTGATAATAGACAGGACAAACAGCAAATAAAAATATTAAACTCCGTTTATGGAGCTGAAGTCTTCACTTTTGTTTATAACTATAATAATTATTAGAAACAGGACTAAAAATTTCAAGCCAAAATTGTGTGAGTTTGCCTGTGTAATCGAATAGTGATATAAGATCACACTTCACAAAATAGTCCCCTTATCTTGACATTATTTTCAGCTAGAATCCTGAGACAAGGATACGAAAACTTTTTGGTTATCCCATATGGTTCCTTTTTAATAAGCAACTTAAAAAATATGTGTAACTGAAGAAATATTTCATGAGCTAATTATAATAGTAGTCTTAGATGATACTAAGTGAATTAAATAAATAAATTATAATTACCGCTTATCAAATCTCTAAAATTATTTTAATTGAAAATGCTTAATTGTTATAAAAAAAATGTGTGTATGTCCGACTCAACAAGTTTTACACAGTGTATCAGAAATAATAGGCTGCATAGCTAATTATACAGAGTTAAAACAAAAAGGTACCTTTCATTTAAGCAAGCAAAGGGATTGAGGTGACGATTCACAGCTCTTTTTTCATGCCATGTCTAAGGGAAGAAGAAGAAAATCAAATGATTACATAAGAAGGAAAATAATAAAATTTAAAATTTTTTTTCTTTGTTAAGCCCTTTATACTTTTTTTTCAGTAAACTTTGTACTATTAAATGGAAAGACTATGAATTCAAAAGACTTGTAGCTTCTGTGTTTCATACAATTTACAAATAATAGCAGAGCTTCTGAAAGCGAGTAGAGAACCAGTACTTGTAGTCCTTCAGAGGCTATTTAATTTCCTCTACAGAATGGTATTACGTCAAAAGCGTGTAACAGAAGTTTGTCGGTACGGTTTTTCAATAAAAGTGATAAGAGCCTTTAGAAAAACTATAGTCCGACTTCCTCCCAAGCCACGTTTATATCCTGTTCTCGAGAGCCATCTTAAATCTCGCTTCTTCCAGCCACCTGAACAAGCTTGCAGAAATCCGAACATGCTGGATTTCGAAAAGGCTTTAATACCATGGATGACATATTGTCGCTGCGGCAGATTATGCATAAGATTGAGGAATAACCTTCCTTTATGCTTGACATTTGTGGACTATGACAAAGGCGATGCTACGGCGTCTGACCGACTAAAATATAGTAGTACGAAGCCTATAATCCCTGAACCTATTATCCCCTAAACTCTTCACCACGGCATTGGAACTACATTTAAACTTTTGGACGAGGTGTAAACATCAACAGAGAGCATCGGCATAGCTTATTTTAGATTTTCCGACGACAAAGTCATCGAGGCGGAGTCGCTAGAAACTGGAAACGGATTGAAGGGTCTAACTTTCAGTAAAGGTTTACAGAAATTGCATGTTTGTATAGGATTTATTAATTCCGAGTAAGAGCGACTAGACTACGAACAATATCTAAATTTTTTATGGGATAATGTATTCGCTTTTATAACAAAATCCCAGAAAACGTTTACAATTCAACCATTAATAAATTTAAAAAATTGGTCAAGGAATTTTTTTGTGTTATAGGTTATTTACAAATTGTAATAATGTAAATGAGTTTTAAAATGGTAACACAGAGTGTGTTATTATTTAAAAAGTAGTAGTAATGGAATGCGATCCAGGCTTTTTTCAATAATATGATGATTTTATGCTTGTAATTGTTTGTTTATTGTTTCAATTATATTTTAAATGACAAAATAAAAAAGCCCTGCTGAGTTTCTTTCACCGGTTCTTCTCAGGTCAGAGGCGTCCTTTTCCGAACCGGTGGTAGATTTTGACAATCGATAAGTGAGTGTATCGCTCCTATGTTGAATAAAGATATGTGAATTTAAATATTATATCATTTTTATTGTCTTAAAATATGAGGTTATAATTTATAATATAAAATGAAGTCAAAGAGCGTTTCTACTTTTTTTATGTTTCAGCTATATTATTATATTACCCTGTGTTTAATTTTCTATGTAATTAAAAAGCAAATCATCTAAATCCTATTCTATATTCGAGAAAAATTAACTATTTATCTTATAGAATTACTGGGTTCGAGTGACGATTAACAAGTTTTACGTCAGCTCTATTAGAGACGTCAAATTGTCGAAGTCTTTAAGAAAAGACATTAGAATCAAGACGGATCAACAGGACGACCTGCTTGCTTAGTGGTTCACGACTTTGGCTTGATTAGATGTCCATCATGAGGATAATTATCTATGTCAAACAAAGTTATTTCTATCTTTAAAATGTATGTTGTAAATGTATTGCTCGACGAAGAAATAGTTATATTACAACGAAATAATAAATGCTCGACACTCTTAAATAAAACATTTTTCTGGTATCCGAGACAATCTGCTCTGCATCTACGATCACTGAAATGGGTTCGAAGACCCTTACATACCTTCCATTCAATAGGTAATTTGCATATTTGTAAAGTTATACCTATATACTACATCATTTGTCATTTATTATCCGGCTTCTACAATGACAAACAAAACAAATTTTGTCTGGGTTTCTAATCCTGTGCGTAGTCTAAAATTAGTTGTTTTATAACATATATCTATATATATTAAAATATATTTGTGTAAAGATTTATTTGTCAATGTTTATTTGAAGAACGACACACCCCGCTAAGAACTGTTGTCTTTAGTTAGGAATTTTGTATTATCAAAGGAGTCGTCGGGCCGAGTTGTTTACGATTATGTCAAGTTTAGAAGTCTTATTTTAAAATATCAATCAGATAATAGTTTCGGTTCTAAATAGTAACCAGAACATCCAGTTTGCGCAGAGCATATACTTTCGAAAGCAATTTTTATAATTACAGATAAAGACATTATGTGAAAAATTTAAGTTATTTTATTTGTTAAGTCTTGTTACTTAAATTTTATATACAAACTATAATACGGTATCTAATTAAATCACCCATTTGTATCTAAAATTTTGATTAAAACATTCAATCTTCACTCTTATCGACCTTTAAAGCAGTAATTTTCAGATCCGAAAAGAAATTAAAGTAATCAGAAAGCTTAGGATACGTCTATTAATCGGATGGGATTAATTCACCAAAACTGCTCAGTGTTTTAGATTGTTTGCAAAAATATGTATATAGTTTTGGTTAATGTATATATATTACTATAAATTTCGACTTCCTTTAGTAAAGCTTATTTTAATATATTAGATACTGTATTCATAATAGCTCTATATCAATCTGTCAAAAGATTATTATATTTACTTCAAGTTGTTTAATTAAAGTTTAGGTAATAAATAAATGTTCGACATAAAATTAAGTAAATATATAAATAAAAAAATATGCATTCTACTTTGCACTACATTAAAAATTTCCAAAAAAATTATAAAACATGTTTATAACCATCGTAATATGTAAAATTTTTGACGAAAACAACGTAAAGTCGAAAAGAGAAACTACGCAGAAGATATAAGTGCTTCAAAGTGCTAAGAAGGCTGTTCATAGTGAGACCGTTCAGCCGTCTGTGTATCTTATAAAGAAGCTACATTCAGTACAATCACAATGGATTCTAAATAAATAAGAGCTGCTGCGTTCGTCAGATGAACCTGTTCAGGCTTTCTTATCCCTGCTCGAAGGTTCTGGAGAGCTGATTTAAAAAAATGAACGTGGGTTTTTCACTAATATACTGTAGGATTTACTAACGTCTGTGCGGTTCCTGTTTTTAGTTTTTACAAAAAACCTCCTGGTTTCAAAACAATTTTTTTTACGGATTTTTTCGCGTTTAATTTGGTTTACAATTTTTCCGACGTTTCAAATACTTTAGAGGTTCCAAGGTCTTTTTTTTTACTATTATATAAAGCTACCAGTCTCTACTCGGACTTTTATAGCGTTATAGAACAATGAGTCCGAAGGAGTGCTTTGTTCCTTCGAACTAGTGACCAACCCTTATCCATGGTCACCGGCAGACTGGGTTCATCAACTTACTTAACGCTAAAGTCCTTTTTAAAGCTTAAAGTTAAAAAACTATTTTTAAGAATCTGGTAAACGTGACGGTCAAGAGAAATTATATTTTTTTATGTCCTTGCACTATATGAATCTTTTTTACAAAAATCTTATTTTTACGAAATTACTAAATATTCTTACGAAATTGTAATCGGAACATATTATTACGGAAATTTATCCCGAAGAGCATAATATCAACACTAGATACCTATGTTGATATTATGCTTTTCTATGAATTATGCCGATACTAAATTAATAAAATGACATCATTATTTTATCATCTTGCGTTAAAGAACATAAATAAATATTTACAGATGTAGTTCATATTTTAAACACTCTCTCTTAAATATTTAAGAATATCACCAAGGTTTCTATGAGCGATAAACATACAACTTTGCTGTGCGTATGATCTTTCTCTCGTAAACCGTTCTTCAATGAAATATTTTCCGTTGTAGTGACAATCGGCTCTAATCTTGCTATACATCACGTAATAATTATCACGTGTAATTAAATGAGCTATGTATTATATAAACAATTCAAACCATATTCAGAATTAGTTTTGGTTCACGAATCAACTTACATTATTTGTACTAAGAGAAATTATTTTTACTAATCTCCCACGCGAGAACAATGCCTATGTATAATATATTAAAGTATATGTGTAGGCATATAACGTGTTTGACGTATTTAACAAGATTAGCAAATCGGAAGTACTAATAGACTGCTACTTAGTAGTGCGTTTGCTTTTCAATCACGCATTAGCATTGGGTTGCTGCAGACAAATATGATCACAGAAAATACACGAAATTTTGCTTTTGATATTTCAACTGCACTAGTCATTTAGTGCTAACGGAAGTAAGTAAATTTTTATAATTGGGTAAATGATTTTTCCACTCAATAACAATATTCAAATAACTATAAGAAAGTATATCATTGAACTCGTCATTACTTTCTTTTTTAAATTACATAGTAATAAAAATTTAAGACAAAAAAAATCTCTTCGTAAACTAAGGTTTATAGCAATCACTAAATAAATCATTTTTATTGCGCTTTCAAGCGATACGCGGAGGGTGACACATAAGATTTTCAAACGTTTTTAACACTACTAGTGCAAAAAAGGTATTTTTTAACAAAGTTATCCAATTTTCTTGTACACACAAGCTTAAATTTCTTATTACAAAATACCGTGTTTCCCTGCTTTGACGGCTGCTTTTTGTTAAGTACGTAGAACCTTTTTAAACTGTATTATATTTAAGAACATGCCAATTTTTTGTTGAAAAGTAATAAATAAATATTTTAAAAATATTTCGTTTCTCAAAACTTAACGTTTACATTAGTAACTGATATCATAAACCTTTTGTCTCTTTGGCAAAACAATTAGCTTTGCTAACTTCGTTCGGTGATAGTTGTAAACTATATAAAAAAATATCATTTAGAACATGAACAATGTTCTAAATGATATTTTCCAAAAGAAGTCTATATGTTACCATAGTTACTTAATACAACTAACCAAATATTAAATATTTTATTGTATATGGATAAAATGACGATAGATATTTATTTTAATATATTTAACAGGCTTTTATAGATAGCTTCGTGATAGGCACAGTATATATATATATGATGATGTGTATATATATGTTCACTGTTATTTTATAATATACATGTATTTGTTATAAGAAACGTTAAAAAAATACACTCCATTTCATCAAAATACTCTAATATAACAATGAAGCCCTTTTCCACAGATTTTATGTATAGAGAAATAAAAAGTAAATAAGTTATAGTACAGTAATATAAAATTTAATCTAAGCTATTCCCCGTAACCTTATCAAATACAAACATTGCGATTTCATTTAGAATATATATTCATATCGTTTTCGAGTTTGCGTTTCAGCATTTACAATCCAAACTGCAAAAATAAATTAAAGACACATTAAGATGTATGTAGATATGTATACATATAAAAAATGTATCTACTAGCATCTGCAATATAACAAATGAATCCATCTTGAGAATGCAACCAGCCGGGCCCCGGGAGCAATTCCACCTTTTAATGAGGACGAACGAGTGCACTTTGTTTTTGTACTCTCTTTGTTTTTGCGCGTTAAATTATTCTTGTGTAAGGCAGCAACTACTGTACGCTGTTTTCAAATATGTCTACGGAAATGTTACATGAATTTTCGCATTCAACGCTGTTTTGCATTTCACAATATGTCACATCATAACAATACTCAAGCGATTCAATGAAGTTCTAAAAGTAATGGTTACCTAATTAATTTTCATATCAAGGCAAAGGGTTTAAAGGCAATTATGACCCACTAAAGAAATTTTCTATAGCATATACTAAAAATGTTATTTACGTAATAGACCGACTTTAAATATGCCTATCAGCATGAGCCACCTATTTAACCGAGCGTTTTAATGTCTGATTTTGCTATGAATCCAAAGAAAACAATATAGCGTAGTTGAGGGTTTTAAATTTACCACCGATTTGGAAGGCAAGGGCCAATAACACTAGGCAGCCCATACGGTAACGTTTAATAACAATGTTAGTTTCAAACATATTTGTGTCGCACATTCGAAATGAGTCTCGTGAATAAAGTCAAAGAAACATCTTTGCAGTTTTTTATAGATTTTATTAATGTACGAGTCGTGTTTTGTCTGATGGCTACGTAAAAACATATTATACATTGATATTTACATAAAAAGGAGTTCAATAATTATTCTTTTGAATATGGTATTGTATAAAACTCTCTTCCGCAAAAAAATTTGAAATTGTTTAGATTAAAGAACACATTTTTTATTTATAATGCATATAATAGCAAAATCATAAATAGAGGCTTTTTATAAAGTTGTTGTTTTTATATTGTGTCTTTATAAATCAAGAATAATTAAGCTAAGTTAATCCTCTTATAATTGTATTTAAACAAGACTTTCAATAAATTTACGGTATATGCATAGACAAACTGTATTTCATTCAGAATATATGTATATTTCGGAAATTGAAAAAACATCATGAGAAGAATTAAACAATATATTATGTAAGGACTATGCTAGCTTAAGTCCAACTATGGAAATTAACAAAACATGTTTAAATCTACCTATAACGCTAATTCATTACATTAATAAATTATGTAGCTTTTATCCTAATATGTAAATGTGAAACTTTACTGTTTCACAAACTTACTGCACTTTTAAGCGGTACATTAAAAAGAAGTGTGCGCACAATTAAAAAATATTTCATTACATAATGTTGTTAAGTTTCCGTCTTAATTTAGTTAATTAATTATGTTTTAAAGCCGTTCATTAATGAGTAAACGAATAAAGACATGGCTAAAATAAAGCTGTTTTAGTTAATACGCTTACAAGTGATTCAAGTTCCTCCCAAGATGTATCTGCCATTCTGGTGGTGGTGCTTTAAAACTTCCCACTGTAATTCTTAATACATTTACAAAGAAATAAATAATAGTCTTCAAGATTTTAAATGTTAAATGTTCAAATATTTTTATAACAGTATTATTAACTTTTTGTTTCTCTTTTTAGTAACATAATCTAAAAAGACAAGGTAACTTGAATTTTTGAAGGTATTTACTGTATTAAAATAATTAAAATTACAAATTTACTAACAGTTTTTTACCAGTAACGTATGTTTTTACGCTTCCTAATAATATATTTGAGGTAATTATCAAAATATTTTCGATAATTACCTCCAAACTGTTATTTTTTTTTGTAGAAAATACATAAAACGGGAAGAGAAAAAAATATCAGGTAATCAAAGTATTTAACCTCAAAGTAAGTCGCGTCTGCGAAATAATGACTGTGAATACTATTAAATGTACGAACTGTAACGTGGTTATATCCGAGGTATTATCATTTATACGTAACAGACACGATGTTATGGACAACGAAAGTTTGATAAGAATTTGCGTCTCCGCCTTCTCAGATGATGAGATAGACGAGGCCAAAAAGTTATTGTTTGCATCAACAAAAACTGGGCGAAAATTAATTTCAAGGCGCAAAGAAAAGAAGTTGAAGGACTTGGAAGATATGATATCAGTTTTTAAAACAATTGATCCCGACAATTTGCCAATTTTTGTGGCATACGAGCTCCATAAACTTCCACCGGTGTGTTTTGATCATGTTGATGTCACAAAATTGTTAAAAGACTTAGTAGTATTGCGAGCTGAAATAATGAATATAAAAGATAACTATGTTACTAAGTCACATTTTGAAGAGGTAAATAAGCAGTTGATGAAAAATCATCTTAAAAAATCGTTAAGGAATTCAAACGCTGATTCAATTCAAAGTATTGGTAATACCTACCACAATGAACCAATTGAACTGCCGAACGTATTCTCTGGTATTTCTGAACAATGCACCAATTCGGTATGTGAAGAATCAGCTCACATTAATAATGTAAGTGTAGTCGAAGCTTCAAACACTTGCCATTCACTATTGTACGAGAAATGCATTGATGGAAAATTGCAGAGAAATATGTTTAATACACCAGGTAACTCAGCAATAACACATGACAAAACTGATGCAGTCAACACTTCTATAGATAAAAACGAACAACAAACAATGGCAGAGAAAAGCAGTGAAATGAAGGAAAAAAAGCCAGAAAATGAGTGGATTACTGTGCATAGACGTAAATTGAGAAACAGAGTAGAGAGTAAAACCGGCAAAGCATGTTTTAATGTAACAGAAAAATTTTCAAATAAAAACACCATTGTTCATTTCGAACGTTAACAAAGAAACGACCGAAGAAGATATCTGTGAATATATAAAACGAATGACACAAGAGGTTGTTAAGTTAGATAAAATAAAAATGAAAAATATTAGGCCCTATAATGCATATAAACTTTATATTGCTAAGAATAAATTAAATATGTTCTTAGATGATAATCTGTGGCCAGAAGGTATTATTTTCAGACGATTCATTCATTTTAATAAACGAGGACTTGATACTGTACGAGAGAGTAATATTAATAATGGGTATTAGTAAACAGAAAGTAAGATTTGCATCTTTTAACTGTAAAAATGTAGTTCGTTCTAATAATTGCATTCGAAAATGTATTAGATACAGTAGACCTGATTGCACTTCAGGAAACTTGGCTCTTACCTCATGAAATATCATATCTTGGGAGCATAAATAATTATTTTGGATACTCTGGAAAATCAGCTGTTGATACGTCTATGGGAGTGCTAAAAGGGCGACCTTACGGCGGAGTCGCTTTATTGTGGCGGAAATCCTTGTTTACGTCAGTATCAGAACTATCGTGTACAAGTGATCGCATTATCGGTATAAAAATTGTTATAGGAGACTGCTCGATGGTGATATTTTCGGTATATATGCCTACAGACCATGTAGATAACCTGACAGAATTTACGAGCATTTTGAGTGAAATAGTTTCAATAATTGATTGTATAAATATCGAAACAGTTTTCATCTTTGGAGATTTTAACGCGCATCCTGGAGAACGATTTAGTAAAGAACTTATACATTTTTGTGAGGATCAATTATGGACGTGTATTGATATGCAATTGTTAGATAGGGATACACATACATTTGTAAGTACTGCTAACGGTGCCCTCCGTTGGCTGGACCACTGTCTAGTAACAAACGCTTCGAAGAAACTTGTTATTGACGCCTCGATACTACACGGTGTTTACCACTCTGATCACATTCCGCTAATTGTTGATTGTAATATCAGCTTAATACAGCCAAAAATTGTTATTCCATCGATATCTTATAATAATGTGATTTGGGGTGAAAGGGATGTAAATGAAACAAATGATTTTACTAATTTTTGTAACTCAAAATTAAGAAATATTGATTTTCCAACTGTTTTTCAGAAATGTGCTTACAGTATGTGCTCGAGTATAAATCATGGTCAGGTGTTAGATGATATGTATAAAATATTGTTAATATACTGAAGGAGGGTGCGCACTAGAAATAACATAAATAAGGTTAAAAAGATCGCAACAAAAACATGTCGTAGGATGGAACCGCTATGTTCGCACTGCGCATGAGAAGGCTCGTCAATGCTATCGAATATGGCTACTGCATGGTAAGCCTACGTGTGGATATATCTACAGGAACATGTATAATTCTAGAAAGCATTTTAAATCAAAGCTAAAATTTTGTCAAGATAATCAGCTACAAATAAAAATGGATAATATTGCATCACATCATTCGAAAAAAGAATTTAAAAACTTTTGGAAAGCAACTAATAATCTCGATCCGAAACCGAGTCTCCCTGTAAGCATTGCAGGCTTGCGAGAACCATCTAAAATCGCTAACGCATTTCACTTGCAATTTAAAGTTGACCAACTTGTTCCTAGCATACAGAGAGTGTTCAGCTGTAAAGATGTTAATGATGGTAATTTAAATGTAAGATTCACTGTTAAAGAGGTAGTGACAGCTATTCAACGCATGGTACGAGGTAAATCTCCTGGCCACGACGGCCTCAGCATCGAACATCTTAAGTATGCCGGACCTCATTTGGCGCGGGTTCTTGCATTATTTTATAATTTATGTCTTAGCCATTGTTATTTGCCTAAGGATTTAATGCATGCAATCGTGGTGCCTGTAATTAAAAATAAAACTGGAAATGCGTCAGATATTTCCAACTACAGGCCAATATCACTCTCTAATATTTTGGCAAAGGTGCTAGATAGTTTGCTAAACAAACAGCTTACTAAATACAATAACCTATCTGATACCCAGTTTGGTTTTAGGGCCGGACTTTCTACGGAAAGTGCAATACTTGTACTAAAGCAGACTGTTCAGTATTATACAATTAGAAAAACGCCTGTTTTTGCCTGCTTTCTAGATTTATCGAAGGCATTCGATATGGTCAATTACGATGTCTTATGGCAGAAACTTAGTAATGAAAATACAATTGCACCTGAAATAGTCTCTATCCTGGAGTATTGGCATAACAAGCAGACGAACAGTGTAAAGTGGGCTGGTGCTTACTCTAATATATACAAAATGAATTGTGGTGTCAGGCAAGGAGGTCTAAGCTCACCCCAATTATTTAATATTTATATTAATCAACTGATGGATGAACTCAGGGATACTAAAGTAGGGTGCCATATTGATGGAGTTTGTATAAATAACATAAGTTATGCAGATGACATGGTGTTACTGAGCCCATCTATTGGTGGATTAAGAAAACTTTTACAAACGTGTGAGCAGTATGCTCTAGCTCATGGTCTTAAATACAACGCTACAAAAAGTGGGGTTATGGTCTTTAAATCGAATACCGACACCACTTTTCCTCATCTCCCAAAAGTATTGCTATATAATATAGCACTCTCGAGACTGACAAAATTTAAATATTTGGGTCACTGGATCACTGAGAACTTAAGAGAGAGAACGTAGGTCCCTGTCAATACGAGGTAATATGCTAATCCGCAGGTTTGCACGTTGTTCGATACAAGTCAAAAAAACACTATTTAAAACGTATTGTCAAACGATGTACACGTGTAGTCTTTGGTATCGTACACTCAGCGGGTATACAATAGCCTACGAGTGCAGTATAATAACACATTTAGGGCGTTGATGGGGTTGCCGTGGAGATGTAGCGCCTCTGGTATGTTCGTAGAGTTACATACTGATGGTTTCTTTGCGCTTATGAGAAAACGGTGTGCCTCTGCAATGGAACGTTTACGCTGCAGCACTAATAATGTCCTACGTGTATTTGCAGATCACTGGGACTCTCCTCTTTTACATAGATGGATCCAACTCCATACAAATTTATGACATTACCACTGCTAATTGTTATTTATCTTATCTTGTCTTTAATAGTTTTTTTTTTTTTTTTTATATTTATATTATGTGAAATTTTTGTTATCCTTTGTGCTGTATTAATTTTTCATTTAGAATGATTAACGAAATTGTTTTTAAATTAAGGTTATAATTACGAAAATGTTATGGATTTTTTAATCTGAAATAAATGTTATAATAATAATAATAATAATAATAATGCATTTGTGTGATGCTATCCACGTAAACGAAAATGAATTGCCTACCTTAGTCTTGTCTTAATAATCTTATTAAATTCCTGTCGGTTGCAGATAAGCGATTAGACAGCGCCTCAAAGCGAAGTAGCATAGTAATGCAAGTGGCCGTTGTGTATATTTGGCATTATTCTAAATAGAGCATTATTATGAACTAACATATACTTTCTATAGTATAAATTACATGAGTTGTACCTGAACACAATGCTTTCCCAGTTTTAGTACAATACTGATTAATCAATTCTTCTTCAATAGATTTTTCGTAACTTAAAATAAATTTATATTAAAATTACTGTATTTAATTAAATATAAAAAAATAAAAAAGACTTCATTACACGTTAATATTTTTTTTTAATTATTTTTTGGCATATATACATAATATTGCAGAATAAATCTGAAAATCTGATTGTCTACAGATCGAATTAAATATTTCTTAAAGTTAGATATTAATTAAAATTGAATATATATCATCACCATCATTATCAGCCTTTGATAGTCCACTGCTGGACATAGGCCTCCCTAATACACCCTATCCATTAGGGGTTTTGGACCGTATCCCAATATATATATTTTCTATTAATAATAATATAGTTTATTTTAATCTGATATTTCAATTATCTTTTTCGATACCTTTTAGTATAAAAATATTCAATGTGTGTGCGTGGTGGTTTCTGTTGATGCAAATTAATTATAACAAAACGTATAAAAAGATATACTAAATGTCACTCAGGGTCGCACTCCATTTAGCGAATGAGGCCTTTGATTACAAAAGACCTGAAAATCACGCTCAGTTAGACATCTAAGCGAGATTGTGACAAAATGGCAAGCCATATTTCATGTCATCCAAATTTGTGACACACCGGACTTATCCTAAAATAAATGTTCGGATGTAAGCATTTAAAATTAAATAAAAAAATGTCTAATTCTGGTACAATTGAATGTACTTTTTTCGGGTTTTTTTCTTTACTATGTACGGCAACTATAAAGAAGACTTTGTTACAGTTATTAATATCCGTCAGACTTTTGAATGCGAGTAAACAAATAAGACTAGAACTATTGTTATAAAATAATTGTACAAAACGTAAAATAAAAGCTATTTAACAATGCGATTGAACGGAACCAAGGTTCTAAAGTCTTCGCTAGAGATCTGTCTGTTGGGCAAAGCCAGCTAACTAAGTTGAAGACCGATCGTGGGGCCGTCATCTCCGGTAGACCAGAAGTTATGAGTGAGATCGAGAGATTCTATGGACAGCTGTACACATCGTCGTCGGAACCGCTTACTGAAGCGAGTGACGACCGAAGGCAAAAGCATACCCGGCACATCTCCGAAAATATCCCGAAGTCAGTCTGAGCGAGATACGAATGCCTCTCAAAACTTAAGAACGGCAAAGCACCTGGTGAGGACGGAATTACAGCAAAGCTTCTGAAAGCGGGTGGAGAACCGATACTTGTAGTCCTTCAGAGGCTCTTTAATTTCGTCCTACAGGACGGTTTTACGCCAGAAGCGTAAAGCAGAAATTTGGTGGTGCTGTTCTTCAAGAAAGGTGATAAAAGCCTTTTGAAGAACTACAGACCGATTTCCTTCTGAGCCGCGTTTATGTCCTGTTCTCGAGAGTCATCTTGAATCGTCTCGCTTCCAGACTAGACGACTTCCAGCCACCGAACAAGCTGGATTTCGAAAAGGCTTTAGTACCATAGACACATATTTACGCTGCGGCAGATTATACAGAAGACCGAGAGTATAATCTGCCTTTATGCTGGCGTTTGTGGACTAGGAGAAAGCCTTTGACTCTGTCGAAATTTGGCTGTGCTGCAGGCCCTTCAGCGTTCCAAATTGACAGACGGTATATCGAGCTTCTGAGGTGTTTGTACAGCAAAGCCACGATGTCCGTCCGAGTACAATCCAGTAGCACGAAGCCTATCCAATTGCAGAGAGGTGTAAGACAGGGTGATGTTATATCCCGAAACTCTTCACCGCTGCATTGGAAGACGCCTTCAAACTTATGAATTGGAAAGGACGAGGTATAAGCATCAACGGCGAGTGTATTACCCACCTTAGATTTGCCGACGATATAGTCATCATGGCGGAGTCGCTGGAGGACCTAAATGCTATGCTCAATGACCTCAACAGGGTCTCTCAACACTGGGCCTTAGGATGAACATGGACAAGACGAAAGTTATGTCTAACGGTCATGTCATGCCTATGCCGGTGGTTGTTGGAGTGCTGTGCTCGAAGTTGTTGACGAATATATTTACCTGGGACATGGTCCGATTAGGTAAGTCCAACTTCGATGCCGAGGTCCATCGACGAATCCAGCTCGGATGGCAGGCGTTCGGGAAGCTCGACATATCCTCTGTCCAATATTCCTAATGCCTAAAGACTAAGGTCTTTGACCAATGTTGTTGCCAGTGATGACCTATGGCACTGAGACATGGTCCTTCACCTGCCGGCCGTATGAGGAAGCTCCAAGTCACTCAGCGAGCTATGGAGCGGGCTATGCTCGGTATTTCTCTGCGTGATAAAGTGCGAACGCAGCCATCTGCAGATGAACCATGGTAACCGACACTAGCCCGCAAAATTGCAAGCTGAAGTGGCAATGGGCCGCCACTTAGCTCGAGAACCGATAACCGTTGGGGAAGAAGGTTCTCGAGTGGCAGCCTCGTACTGCCATCGTAGTGTCGGACGACCCCACCAGATGGAGTGACGACCTGTGCAAATGTGCACGAGGTCCGGTGGATGCAGGTGGCACAGGATCGACCTCTTGGCGACTTATGGGGAGGCTCTATGCTCAACAGTGGGCTTTGACAGGCTGAAAGACGACGACGAATGCTATTATTTTATTTTACGTTTGACATATTCGTACTAGGAATTTTTAATACTTAAGAAGTTTGAAAAGGGAAACCATTAAAAATGTTAAAGAAACCAAGAGGGTTATAAACCTACTGTATGTATTCTGTAAAATTCATTTTTCATCAATTTTGTTATTCACGTAATAATAAATAATACGTTAGAACTATGAACTTGGCAAATAATAGAACAAAAACTATTTTAATACTTATAATCAGTAATAATCCAGATAGTGTCGGATTTTTTTTAACCCCTTCATTATCGGACACAGCTAACGAAGTTGATCCAATTACGATCGCCGTGTTAGCCTCTATATTCTTCTATTCCTTTTTCTAGACTACCATCTATTGCGTCTAACTTGTTATATTCCTCTAAGCAAAATTAGTTACTTCATGTAATTAGTGAAATGTGATATGTGAATGCAAACAGTTGTGATTAACAGTTTTAAATATGTATATGCAGTTTTACTAACACAGACTACCATAAATTATTCAGCTTTACAATATTGGGCTTCTTGGTAGAGTTAATCAAAAGGGATGCTTCGTAGAGATGTCAGGTTATTTTTTATATCCACTTTTTTTTAACTATTCCCATTACAAAAGATTGTTACAAAATATTGCACTTTATAAACATTGTGAAAGCTCTCATTCCATACATGGTTAATCAGCTTTAGGCTAATCTTTTATTCTTAATAATTTGATCGCATTTGATCCGACTTAAATGAATTTTATATTTCTTTATTCTTTTGTAGTCAAAATGAATTATGATTGTTTAAACAAGTTACTTGGGTTTTGATTTCATTATAAAACAAGACTTTCTTTTGAAATTTGAGAATACAAACTACTTTACGAAAATAATAGATATCGACTTTAATTGGATTCCAATAATTATCATGGTTTAGACGAATTGTATAAATTTCCTCTTCTAATCCAATAAAGAATAAGTTTAATTCGATAAAACAATTAACTTGAATCTACACCATTTTACCGAAACAATGATTGTGATCTCCAACGAAGTTAAAGCAAGGTAAATCAAAATAAATTATCCGCTTTTAAACTTCATTTGATAGTTATTAATTTTGTGTCAGTTTGTAGGTTTTATTCATCTGTGAGAAATAAAGACTATGTTTTACATCATTTGAAAATGAATGGTGATACGCTGAAATGTTATGACACTCTATCATAATTACATTCACCCCGTATTCATAGGTTTTAATTCCCAGATGCAAACGGGCGAATAATAATTTTTGGTAGTTATAGAGTATCCAGTTTGTACCGTTTTTGCGTAGAAAGTTGTCATAGTTGTGACTAGTGATAGTATATTTTCACTTTAATGTAGGAATTGAATGCACTATAAGTCAAAAAAGAGTTATGCACGATTAAATTTAAGTAGCCGTAAAATGTTGAAAGTGAAGAGAAAGTTATAATTGTATGTAGCGACAGATCTATCGCAGATGGTTGTTAAACAAGAAACAGTAAATGCGAAGGTAAACATTCATAAAAGTATAACAGTATCGATAACTTGACTAACATTAATAACTAGCCAATATACTTATTCATAATAAATATTTTTCGTTACAGGTAATTATCATCAATATAATAATAATTTCTAATTGGGTAAGTTGTATTACAGTTCTCATGAAATATGTGATGGCTTCTTGAAGTTAAGCCTAAGTACTGCTAAGACAAACTAGTAAGCTTTTTAGTTCTTGTCTACGTAAGGACTTACATATGGACAAAATCGTACATGTAGAGTAGCATTATTTCTAAGTGAAAGTACAATTGTAAATAAAGGTGTAATTTTGTTTCTAATATTCTATACGATTCAGATCTTTGAAAGTGCCATGATCCAAAAATCGCAGTATTCTTTATTAAATCATGCCTATTATTATTTTTGATAAGTTTCTAAAACAGCTATTTTTTTTAATAATTTTTTTGTAATTTTAAATAATTTCTAAAATAGCTATTTTAGAAATACTTTTATCTAGTAGCAAATGTAAAAGTGATTGTACTAACTAAAGCGCTTAAGTAACTATCTGAGCTTAAGAGCATTGCCGTAAAAGAGTATTTGAGCACACCAACGATACCGATATCAAGAATTGCAATAAATGCCACAACTTGATTCAAGCCACAAGTTATGGATTAAAGTAAGCCAACTATGCCTGTAATTAAGACCGCGATTCGTATAACTTTCAGAACTTTATGAATGCCTAGACTTTGGCACTATTGTCCGGAAGCAATTCGGAAGCTAAGCGGAAGTTCGTGCATTATTATATATCATCACACTAACAAGCTTTATCATTCACGAGTTTATCCTACCACGGATTAACTTTAACCATACAACTATAAATATTATAAACATTCAATAACAATATTTTTAGAAATCTCAAAGAAAACTCCATAATGTTGACAAATGTAAAATGATGTAAAATGATGACAATAACTGAAGATCCCTTATACTGAATAACCATTGAAATAGCTCACGTGACCCCGACATTAGCCACGATGTCTCGTACGGACGAATCGATGCATAGCACCCCTCAACACACTAACACTTACACAGAGCACAATGCACAACCCTTATCGCACACGAGGAGAGTTTCGTGCCGGGTAGCGGCTTACAAGGATCTCCCGCGCTATATTTCAGACCCGTCTTTTGTACACGATCTCAGACAGACATAAGGTCAATATCGAGACTCCTTTTCTCAAAGTTACCGCTTTAGAAATAGTATTCTGACTAAATTATTTTTACCGACTGGTAGCACAGGATTTTTTTACTTAATTTTCTTTAACATAAAGTGACAGAGTAATTAATATTCTATTTATACGATTTGGGACGTTTACAAGAAAATCATATGAAATATAAATCATTTCTAATAACGACATTGAAACATTTTTATCAATAAGACGCGTACTTGAAATAATAAAAACCCAAAACAAACACAGATTTGCCTCCTTCCTGCCTAAGCTTTCTTATTTAAAGAGATGACTCAAGTTGAATATATAAGTTATTCATAACCTTTTTTCTTCCGTCGTTCAAAAAGGCATCATGCAGAAAATTTTCCTATTACCATCTATAAACAAGCAAAAGTCGTTTTTACGTACAAATTTTACTAGTTTCATCTCTTATTCTGAATTTTGGTACATAACGATAAATTCAATTTGTGTATCGTATTTGATATAAATGTTAAAACTTGTAGATTTATTGCTCTTTAAATGCGTTAATGTATGTATAATAAGCTAAATTAAGTTAAGCTAAATAAACTAAATTGCGTATTTAATTAAATTTAAAACAAGAAGGGTACTCAGTTCTGATTTATCTCTTCTTAAAATTTTAAAATTAACGTAGCAGCGATTATCTTTTTTATGACAAAGAGTTCAGTTATTTAATATTATCTATAGTCAACTTGAAAGCTGTAGCTTATTACGAAATATAGTAATAAAATAATGTGATTGTGTTGATAAATGTAATAACAAATTATTTCATTTAATTCTATAACGATAAAAATAACAATTGTTGGTAAGTTTATATTTAATGTTTAAATAGTTAATAAAACAACCAATTCATTATACAAAATTATTTATTTTATTTACGCGATTATGATACATATCAAATCAGCAGTCGGGCAGACTAAGTTGGTATATGATATTATTATAATATTCTGCCCGTGATCATGGATGCTGGAAAGAATCCGATACGTCGGGAATAAATATATTGAAGTAACGCGAAAAATCCGTAAAATAGTGGATTAAATTCGTTATACTTAAAATATTAAATAATGTTACCTTTTCGTGATAGTTGAACTATTATTGCGGGAGAAGATACATATTTGAAGAACTCAGAATTCCGTTAAAGAAGAAATTGAAGCGGGCTAGACGTCTTAGCGACGTAAATGAGAAAATTATTAATTGTTACAGTAAAGCTACAAACAAATATATAAACCATGCAGGGAATACTTCATTCAACATCAAAAGGTCCTATTTACAGGAAAGTTTCTATCGAGACACCAATATTTCTTAACAAATTAATAGTTTTGTTATTTAAAAAAGTTTATAAATAAAATAATTCTCAAACGCAACAAAGTGTTTGATAATTATTTACATTTTATAATTTCACTCTCGATGTGCCAACACTACAACATTCGCGTAGTAAGAAACTATTACGTATCTTAAGTTGTATTACAACATCTCGAATGGTATGAGAACGTCCGGTAAAGGAGCAAATGGAGCGAGAAATATCCGTTTTCTTTCAACTACGTTTGGTTCCAACAAGAACCATAGTAACACTGTATTCTTTTTTTTTTGACATACGCAGGCAGACGAGCAGTCGGGCCACCTGATGGGAAGTGGTCACCGACGCCCATAGACATTAGCCATTACCAGTGGTATCGCCAACGCGCTGCCTACCGTGGGGCAAAGGGTGTTAAGTCTCGTTTACCCAGTTAATACGCTGGCAACGATGCCCTTCAAACCGGAACACAGTAATGTTTTCACACTACTGCTTCGCGGCAGATATAGGCACCGCGGTGGTACCCACCCCACGGTCTCCTGTAAGCGGTACCTACCACCGGTAATCATTCATTTGTTTATTTGAAAACAAAAGGCATTGTAACGCATTACAAACACGATATCACTCTTATTTAAATAGCGCGTGTGTACTTATTACACGCTTTAGAAGTTGTACTTCTATTTCCATACCAAAAAAAACTAAAATGTTGGCTATAGCTAATTCAGGGTGTCGGTTTATCGTGACGGTGTTTGCTTATTGTGAAAATTTACTTTATTAATGTTCCTAACGCGTCAATAGAATTATAACTATAACTTAAAAACATACTAGTGATTATTGAGTTCTTTTTTTTTGGATGGATCTTGTGCTCTGAGGAGTAAACATATTAGAACATAACCAGGTGTGGGGGGGACCGTTGCCACAGGCGCCTCTCCCCGTAAGTGACTTAACTGCACCAAGGGCCCCCAGAGGGGAGCCTCGGCTTGGGCCGTCACTTTCTGGTACCCGTTAGCATGCTGAATCGAGGGCTGCCCAGGTGGGCCGACGCCTCGGCTCGATTCAGACGCTTTGCAAGGATAATTTAATAGCTAGAAGAGCTCTATCTAAACTTTACTACCACTTCTTAAAGCGTTGGCGCTGGGAGAAGAACGGCGCAAGAAACTCTAGCAACGCTCCTATCTAAAATGGTGTTAATCTACAGTGTCATATAGCAAAGGTGTGTAAGTTCGATCTCACAGGTGAGGCCGATGTCATGAATTGTGTGTTTGTCCTACACTCTAAGTGTAGGGTGTGTCTAGCTACTGCTAGGGTATCGCAACCTATGCCTTAAAGGCCTTAATTAAATTCTTGTATTTTACAAGTAAGGAAAACCTAGCCATAGCGTCGTTGGCGGTGGCGGCAAATGCATCTGCTTTTGATTGAATTCATCTAGATCAAAGAGATCCAGTGATTTAAGAATGACGCGCAATTTTGCCAGTGCTGCCATTGCTGTGGCTAGCATAATGACTATTTGAGGCGGCGGCGGGCGCTGTGCACTCGAAGTCGGCTCCGGCGCTGGCTGTTGCCACGGCGGAGCCGACTGTCAACGTTGGAAGGACGCAGTGGTGGGAAGGCGGTGTTGTTTGATGGGTTTGGTGGTCGCCTGGAAGAGGCTTCCCTTGGGATTGCAGGAATTCTGCGTTTTGGCGCCTTAGGGCAGCCGAGGTAGTTGGCCGTGTGGCCGGGATTGCGGCAGTTTACGCACGCAGGAGGTTCGTAAGTGGCGAGGACTTCTTTGTCCTTGGGTCTGGGACAGGAGGCGGTGCCGTGATCCCGAGGCATTTGACGCAACGGGGGCGGGCGAAACAGTTCCACTCAGTGTGACCGAATACCTGGCGGTTATGACACGCCCTGGAAGACCGTTGATCCCACAGTTGATCTCCCATACAGTTGATCTATCGTAAATGCGCTTGCCTTCCTTTGAGCGCTCTAGCGTAACCAGCACCATACCGTAAGGGCGTTTGGTGCGTGGGTGGTACATGCGTTGTACCGAAAGGGCGGGAATATTTAATTCTTTGATAGCCGAAGCTATCTCGGAGCAAGGGATTTCCTTAGGCAGTCCTTTGACCACTGTCCTAAGTACGCGCTCGTCCGGGAGCGCGAATGTGTGGTATTGGTGTTCTTTTTCCCTAAGGAATAAAGTCACCTTTCTAAAATCATCTGAGTTTTCTAACTGTAATTTGATCCCTGATTGCTATCAGAGGCCTCAAATTTGTTATGACGTTTGGTTTGACCTGCTGAGGGCAGGTGGTCGGAGCGTCGGGCTTTGCAGCCTTGACGGAAAGGATTTTGATGGTTTTGAAGAAATATTTGTATAAGAGTGAAGATTTATATATACAAACACACACATGCATTCATGGATGTCTGTATGGGCACATTTTATTGACCTACCTGACATGCACTATTACTTCAAACAGCATTTCAAACTATTTACTTTATCTGCATTATCGTTTATAATTTATCGTTATGAATCCTTACCAAGATTTTGTTGTAAGATTAGACGATATTGATTTGTAAAAGGTAAAATTATTCTTTGTAGTCTATTTGCTGGAAGATTTAATTAATGTTTGTTATTAGTTTTTATATCATGCGCTTTGCCTATTTTTAGAAATTCATTGATGATATTTTGCAGATAATGTTTGAATGCGTTGTAGAACTGAGGTTCATTATTTTAATTTGTGCAAAAAACTTTATCAATGTTTCTTGGGTCCCTATAAAAGTCTCTACGGTAGATAAAGTTACTTAATTTTCAATTTACGTCAGCGATCCAACGGAGCAGCTTAAACTTCTAGAACTAAGTATTCCCTAGTAAAAAAATAAAATGTACAAAATATAACAGTTCCAAAGTAATTAAAAACTAAAGTTTAAAAAGTTAATATTAATTTGAATACGTTGTTGTTTAACTTTTTCTTATAATGTCTGAAAGTATACGTTTGCCTTAGCTTTACAAAACGTCGAGGGCTATGCAGTTTTTGTTTTAGCCTAGATTTAAAGATAATGAAAGATTGTTTTGAAACAGTTTTCGCACAAAAAAGTAACAGGAAGTAAATAAAGATTAAATTCGTCTGAATTAAAATAACCGTTATTTGCAGGTAGATATTTTGCATACATCGCCATACTAAAATTATAAATGCGAATGTAACCGCTTCCGATTTTCGGCTATTCCTATCCAGCCCACATCGGCCATTTTGCGAATATCGTCGCTCCGTCTTACTGCATGGCATCCCACATTCCGTGTAACGATCCCCAGTCTCCACTCCAGAACTTTACGACTCCAGCGATCGCCAGTTCGAGCGGCCTACTGCCACTTCAACTTACTAATCAGGTAAGCTATGTCGGTGCCTCTGGAGCACATAATTTCTCAATTGGTCCTTCAGTGAAATTTCGAGAATTCCTTACATTTTGTAACGACACTGTCTGAATCTCTAATATGTTGTAAGATATTATTTTTATGATGAAGTGTTAACACAGAGATGTATCCCACCGCTGACTTCATTTAATAAAATTTTAAAACAAACAATTTTATAAAACATTG
This sequence comes from Lamproptera curius, assembly GCA_029286875.1. Taxonomy (NCBI): domain Eukaryota; kingdom Metazoa; phylum Arthropoda; class Insecta; order Lepidoptera; family Papilionidae; genus Lamproptera; species Lamproptera curius. The sequence goes on from JAGSMT010000438.1 coordinate 52,461, forward strand.
TTTTCGTATTTCTCCTAAAATCTAGGCAGCTTTCTAAAACTACCTGCACAATAAATAATTCTTCATATTTGACACATTTGATCTTTAAAAAGACAACCATCACTTAAGACTTCTTTTGGACATCTCTTAAAAAAATTTGACGTCCGGAACGGACGAAACAATATTTTTAGCCGTTTTTGTCCTTTATTTCGTCTCATGAAAAACTAATTTTGATAAAAATATTACATAATCACAAATAAAAGAAACAAAGCTATTGATGTACTACATCACTGCAATAGCGTATAAAATTTAAACAAGTCTAGTTATAAATAAACCGATTTTCTGTTGTTATATTTAAATGGAACAATCATAACAAAATAACGACAATGTGATAAACTTTGAACATATTTCGTGACTATTGTATTGCGTTGATGTAGCTCAGAATCCATTCTATGTACGGACTAATAGCTACATTGTTACTGGCCTCAGATGGACGTATTTTGTTTGAGAGGAATCCGCAGAATCCAGTAACTGTTCCCTTCGAAATCACACCTATTAATCCCGAGGGGTGTATGAGAGGACCACCAGAATCTCCTGGACACGCCGCTGATACTTTACCACAACTTGGAACTGCACATAAACTCGGTACCCTAAATGATGCACATTTGAAGATCATCACAGTAACAACCTGCAGTGGTTTTTTTTAAAATGAGGGTAGAGGCAATTCTATCTTTACCATCAGAGGTGGTTTCAGGGGTAAATCCAAATCTAGCTAAAATAGCTTCCTGGCCGTGTAAAGTCTTATAATCAACAGCGCTAACCTTCAAGAAGCTTTTTATCTTCATCGGAGTAGTTTTTATAAGTAACAAATCGTGATTTTCACTATTCGTATGTTGCACATAAAGCGGGTGTATTATTGTCTCTTTAATTTCACTAAAGGTATCCCTGAACCACGGCGATTTTTCAACGTGCCCGTATCTTATGACCACTCTGTTCCATCTATGAGATGCAACTGCACCGATCTGCCGTGGATGAGGTGCGCAATGGGCTGCAGATATCACCCACACAGGAGATAATGCAGATCCTGAACACTTATGTGTATGACGCGCGATAACTGTGTTGTTCATAGTGAAGTTAACGATACGTTGGTTTTCTATCCGAACGACGTATGGATACTCGCCCGGTTTTGCGTCCAGTCCACCGTATATACGTAGTTGTGACTTTGATGCTAAACATTTGCTGATTGCGCAAATTATGAAAATCATCATGCTATTCATTTTTGTGTATGAAATGTTCAATTGTTTGTATACGATAGTTATATTACTCTGTTTTACGGCTATGAGTTTTATTTAGGTAAAATAAATGTTTTATTGCTTTTTGGGGATTAAATCTATAACCACATATTGAAAACAGCACTATTACACACATAAGCATAAAACTGGGTCACTTTCCATTTTATTTGTATGAGACATAGTTTAGACAACTTTAGAAATAGTTTAGTTTGTACACGCTTTATATTTAGGTTTATGTTAACACTAGAAACAATTAAAATTTTGCATTACCGATTCCAAAATCAAGCAGTAGATTATAACTGTTTTGTCTTTCTTGGCAATATAAGCACCCGTCTTTGATTGTCTCCTTAATAACTTCAATCACTTATTTCTCCCGAGATATTTATGATTATTTCATGAAAAAAATGCAGTTTTTATTTATAGTAAATATACGATAAAATAATCGTAATAAATAGCAAATGAGAATCAATTCAAAGTCAAATATCTTTATATAATATGGAATCATTACACTTTCCTTTTCATTGTCAAATAAAATCAAAACTTTTACACAGAACATCATATTTTACCAGCTCGAGATAGCCTGGAGCGAACAGTTCATTACCAGGGTGTGCTATCTATCAAGGAGTCATTTCAGCAATATTAACCTTTAACACACAAACGTTCTTTTACACCTTATTTAAATTTATTCACAGGGAATACCTAAACGATTTCTGGGATTTTGTTGTAGAAGAGTATACATTGTACTATAAAAAATTTCATTGTTCTTCGGAGCGTAGTTTTTGGAACAATGTTATGATTATTTCTAGTAATATTATTTATAACAATTTTTATGTTTATCAACATTCATTATATTTTTAAATATGTATTGAGAAAAAACAGTAATTACGTTGATTTTAATAAATGTTTTTCTCAGCGATCCTTTGCGGCCCAGGTTATACATAGACTGCTCGACTCGTTCTCTTTTGGATAACGAAAATAGTATTTACATCAGCCATGTTTCCTCACGGCATAATGTCATAAGACATTATACTGCGAAAACAACTATAATATACCAATTTCGCTGTCTCAACATCCGTTAGTTCAAACGTTTTTGACTACATAAGCCGCTGACCTAAGCATACTCGCCACACTATTAATCTACGTGGTTCAACACTTCTCCATCTATCCCACATCTGCAGCCTGAGGAACATTAGCAGTCACAAACCTTGTATATTTTTTTACATCAAATTATTTGCGCTAAAGCAGTATCCTACTTTCGAAAATATCAAAAAAGTGTCATTGGCAAATAAAAAAAATCGTGATTGTTCGCAATCTGGTGCCTTAGCTCATTAATAGTGACCAGAAAGAGAAAAGGACCCAAAAAAAACTTGCCTAAATATATATATAAATTATTAAAAAAATAAAGGGTACAAATGACAGCTGACTAATCGGGGCCGTGCCTCTTGTCAACTAATAGGGGAGGCTTTGCTCAACACTGTGCTTTAAAAATTTCGAACTATAAAGACGATGATGAAAATGACGACAAATGGCCAAAATATAATTTCCAAGTTTACAATGATAACAAGTAAAGTAGTTGTCGCAAGGTGCCTTATCCCCTCCAGGTTCACACAATCGACTTAAATTGCATATTGCAACGTTGTTAGTCTTCTAATTAAAATATTGGGAGATGATTATTGCTTACAATCCATTAATGTATGTTCCTTTTTTTACAGGTACAGAATATAACCTCTACGTTTTAAAATAAGGTATTTGGTTGATGAAAAAAAAATTGTACAGTTATAATTATTATGAAAACAGGAGCTGAGTATTGTTTATTTTTAAATACCTTCATAGCAATTACTATATTTATATCATACTATTATCTCTCTAAATTTAGAATTATCTTTTGTTTGTAGGTAGTGTAAATACGGCTTCTAATCTATCCAAGTTTACCGGTAAATACAGTAATAAAAATAAAACATAATATTACAGTTTTACGCAGTGCGACTGCCGTCTGACCTCCACAACCCAAAGGCTAAAATACATTCTAAGAATGAGTTCAGTCAGTTAACATAAAGGTACTGACTTCCTGTGCTGCATGCCAAAGATGGTGTTGACAACCGGGACCAACTTTTTACACGCCCACCCAACGCATTAATTATTTTACATTTAAAACAATTGGGTGACCGGCTCATAGTGTCCTTATCAAACAGAAAACATCAATAATTAATATAATATAATTATTAACTTCTGGTTAATTCACAACTTTTCGTTCATAAAACCAGGGCCTATACTGCTAGGCCACGGAAGCGTTTTTACTCTTAATGATTGTCTTCAAATTTAGCTTGCTAAAGAAAGATATACCTTCATTTTTGTGACAATTTTAACCCAAAACAATATCGTTCCCACAAGCGATTTAAAGTTATGTATTTAAACATACAAGAGTTTTTAAAACATGTATGATAACTACTATGTTTTATTGGACAACACTAAAAATGTAATATTTTTTTTCTGCTGTTTGTCTCTTAATTTATTCTAAGTAGTAACAAAATTAACCTATATACGATGTTACATAAAAGCAAATTATTATAAACACTGATTTATGAGATAGTTCAAATAGGATTTAAAGCTAAAATAAGTCCCTGTCGCCGGTAAAAAACCGTTCCTATCAAAATGGATTTACTGATGTATTCGAATTAAATAGTCATAATAGAATAACGATAACGTCAGAAGCTTTGAACTTATTTCGTGACTATTGTTTTGCGTTATCGTAGCTCAGGACCCATTCTATGTACGGACTAACAGCTACATTGACACTGGCCTTTAGTAGACGTTCTTTTTCTGAGGGTAATCCGCAGAATCCAGTAACTGTTCCCTTAGAAATCACTCCCATCAAGCCTGAACGGTGTATGAGGGGACCACCAGAATCTCCTGGACACGCCGTTGATACTTTACCACAACTTGAAACTGCACATAAACTCGGTACCTCAGTGTTATATAGAGGACATTTGTAGATCATCACATTCATTACTTGGAGAGGATTAGCCAGAGCCTTTTTTTCATTGGTAAATCCAAATCCGGCTATAATAGCTTCCTGACCATATAAACTTTTATAATCAACAGCGCTGATCTTTAAAAAACTTTTTATATCCATTGGAGTAGTCTTTATAAGTAACAAATCGTGATTTTCACTTTCCGAATAAGGCACATAGAGCGGATGTATTATTATTTCCTGAATCTCGCTAAAAGAATCCTCGACTCTAGTCGAATGTTCGACGTGTCCGTATCTAATGACCAGATCATTTTCTGTATGAGGTGCAACTCCACTGACTCCCACTTGATCATGTGCGCAGTGAGCTGCTGATATCACCCACACAGAAGATAATGCAGATCCTGTACATAGATGCGTACGACCAGCAGTATCTGTGTTATTAACATTGTAGTGAATAAAACGATCCTTTACTATCCGAACAACAAATGGATACTCGCCATGTTTTGCGTCGACTCCACCGTATATATAAAATTGTGAATTTGATGCATAACATTTGCTTATTGCCAATAGTATAAACAATATCATGTTACTCTTTTTTGTGTAATAAATGTTGAATTGAATGTATAACATACTTTTATTACTTTAATTTACACCTTTGTTTTCTACTATGCTTAAACTAAGTCAATACCCACAAATTGAAACTTATTTCAGAGAAGATTAAGAACGGAGGAAATTACTTCACATTAAATTTTTATATTACACATAACTTCGTTGCTTGGAAATTTGAAACATCTATTATATAAGCGCACAGCAAAATTATTAATTCACTTGATATTTTTAACTTTACGTTAAGCCCACTTAAAATTAAGCATTACACATCACACATCATCAGCCTTTGTTAGTCCACTGCTGGACATAGGCCTCCCCTAATACTTCATCCATTAGGGGGTTTGGACCGTATACCACCACGCTGGTCCAATGCGGGTTGGTAGGTGAACCGACTTTTTACATGCCCATCTTAAGCATGGATCATCATACCGAATCTTGCAAGGTCTCTAATAGAATAATGGACTTTAAAGCAAATGATTAGCCAAGTACTTGCTTTATTAAGCCAGAACATAGCTTGACTTCTAAAAATTAAGAATCTGTTCCAATGAATTTAAATTAAATTTAGAGACGATAAAAGAGTATCTATGGCCAATTAATTTTAAGTAAAAATGGTAATGATCGAAAATTTTATAATGAATTGAATTATAAAGAATCTTCAAATAAATACAAACATTGTATAAATCTAGTACATCAAAATATTCAAGGAATAGCTAGTAAAGGACTAGAAATTGATCTTTTCTTGATTAGGTTGCGAAATTTATATTTTACGTATTTCTGAGCACTGCCTACAAGATCATCAGCTAATGTTCAATTTGTGATGTTACCAGATTGCTAGTCTGTTCAATAGGACAAAGCTATACGCGGTGGCTCTTTAGGGTTCATTATTAATTTTTAAAATTTAAAAACTGTAGAGATATTGTGAGCCACTCTAATAAACGGACTAATAAAATTGCCTGTGCAGAGCTTAAGCATTTCATTGTTGTATGTGTATAGACCTCCTCTCCGTGTTATGAGAATCTTGTAAAGTTGTATTAGAAGACACATTATTAAAACTATTTGAATCTAATAAATACATTACAATTTGTAGTGACTTTAAAATTATTTTATTGGATAATTTTCCTAATACTGTTAAATTCAGATCATTGTTAAGTTCATATAACCTTATAAATTTATTTCTTGAACCCACTGAAATCACTGAGACTTCTGCTACATGTATAAACAATAATTTTACCAACTGTCAACCAATAAATACATAAATTGATAAATACTTAACTTCTGACTATTGAGAAAAGACTATCTTTATTCCTATGTATAAAAAACGGATCGAGAAGTTTAGAAGTAACATATTACAAAAAATAACTTTGCATTGTAATGAAAACCCAGATTTACTATATAACTCTTTATTTACTTTGATCCGGAGAGAGCTTAAAACAATATTTACTTCCAAAACGGTCAAATTGAAGGGTTATGTGGCATTCATAATAATTCGTAGATTGTATGATCTTTACAATAAAAGGTCTTAAAATCATAGCAATCTTTTGTAGTATATGTTAGGAATTATTGAAAAATATTTAAAAAAAGAATGTTATTTTGCTAAATCCCTGCATATTAAAAGTAAAATTATAAATTCTTCGGTGAAATCAAAATGGCTTGGAATATAATAAATTCTGACCTTATGAAGCATAGTAAAGTAATTCCATTTCTTAAATCGGCTAGTGAAACGGATCTAAATAATTTTAGACCTATATCCGTACTGCCAAATCTGAGAAAAATCTTTAACAAGCAATCAATGAGTTCAACTCTTCTATGGAAAAAACCTTCTAAATAATAAGCAGTGCGGCTTCACTAGGGGCCCCTCTAAAAATGACACAGGTGCTCGGCTTGTTAAAAATATTTACGAGACTTGGAAAGCATTGCGGAATGCTTTTAGCATTTTCTGCGATCTTTCAAAGGCTTTTGATTGTGTTCAACATGCGACTCTGGTCCCGAAACTATGCCACTATGGTGTTAAAATACCGCAATCGATCTTCTGATTACGTACCTGCACCATTGAAATCAGAGGGTTGACGTGAAAGGGTGGTGATGTCCAGGGCCCCATTAAGTATGGATGTCCCACAAGGTCCTATTCTTGGACCTTTTCTTTTCCTTGTTAACGTAAAAGATTTTCCACATATTGTTAACAATAACAAGCAGATAGTATTATTTTCATGCGATACCTCCTTGATTTTTAAACTCGGACTTAATACAGTTATTAATGGCGATGTAAATAATACTCTCTCCAAAGAAGCGCATTGGTTCAATGTGAATAATTTACTATTAAACAACAAAAAAACTAAATGTAATAAATTTATAAAAAATGTGATAATGTAAAATTTATGTAAAATGTCCCTTACGTAAAATGTGGTAATTTTCAAGTGTCTTTGTATGGAGAACATTGTTAACTGTACTGTGTTTCTTGGCATAACAATAGACGATAAGTTGCAGTGGGGCCCACATTTAAATGGACTGGCGAATAAACTTAGCTTCGCGGCATATGCTGTAAAGAGAATTAGACAAATAACTGACGTGGAGACTGCCCGCTTGGTATATTTCAGTTACTTCCACAGTATAATGTCTTACGCCATTCTACTGTGGTAAAACGCGGCTGAGTATAAATACAATCTTCGTCCTTCAAAAAAGAGCTATTAGTGCAGTACCTTGGCCGTAGAAAATCACTCGGAGAGTTGTTTACTCAAATTAGAATATTGACCGTTAGTTCTCAATATATTCTTAAAAATTTAATGTATGTGCAGATAATCAATCATAATTTTTAAGGCATTGTAATTTCCATCAAAAAGTACTTGGAACAAGCATAGATTAATTCTTCCAGCAACTAGACTGCAAAGAATATCTAAATCATCTATGGGACAACGTATTCGCTTTTATAACAAAATCCTAGAAAACGTTCAAGATTTAACCATTAATAAATTTAAACAGTTGTCACTCGACGTTTTTGTGTTAAAGGTTATTAAAATGAAGATGAGTTTTTTAAGATCACACTCTGGTAATGGTATGGTATATAATACTGCTCCAGGCTTTTTCGATAAAATTTAAATTTTATTATAAAAGGTGACAAAAAAAGTCCCGCTAAGTTTCTTTCGCCGATTCTTCTCAGGTCAGACGCGTCCTTATCCGAACCGTTGACAGATTTTTTGACAATAAATAAAAAAATTATATCAATTAGTAAGGGTATCGCTCCTATTTTGAATAAAGATATTTTAATTTGAAATAAATCATGCTCTCGTAATCATTTTATAGGTGATAGTTCTTCTTTTTAATAGGAACCGTCTGGGGCGGTACGACAGCGGTGCCTATTTCTCTCGAAAAGGAGTAGTGTAAAAATACTACTGTGTTCCGGTTTAAGCACCGTAGCCAGCGTATTTACTAGGTAAACGAGATTGAACACCTTTTATCTCACGGTTGGCAGCGCGTTGGTTATGCAACTGGTATGCCAATGTCTATGGGCGTCGGTGAAAACTTTGCATCGAGTGACCATCTGCTTGCATAGGAAATAGATAAAAACAACATTTCGGAAGCTAACGTCATTTAGTAACACCTTAGTGTCTTTTAACCTATACATTATAACACTGTTATACATTTTTTCTGGCCTATTGCTTCAAGCGTCAACTTCATGTCCCTTGCTTTTTTTAAATATTAAATTCGTTAATAAAGATGCTTTTGCAATATTGTGTAAACACTCCATTTTCAATAATTAAAATATTTTTCCTTAAATACACAACATAGGTGAAAAAAGCCTCGCTTTAAATAATATTGATTAGTGAGGTACGCAAAAATGTGCCTATAATAAATGCCTTTCAAACGAGTTAGACCTAGTTGAATAAATACAATATACCTACACCCAATTGCTATTACGATTTTTCCAGTATCTATTAGACATAAGTGTATTATAAGTGTTTTAAGTTACTAAGAAGATAATCTTAAATCGCGGACTGAGAGCGAGGACATCAAAACAGTTAAATTTTGATGAAAGATTAAAAAAAAATTACCCGTCGTGGATAATATAAAAAATGAAGAAATTATTTTTCTAATAAAATTTATATTTATAGATTTCATTCCAACAAATCATAAAAAGTTTACTGTTCTGGCATTGAAACACAGCTATAAAATAAAGTGTCGAAACACACATTTTAAGCATAAACATGCAAATTTAAATTTCGAATACAAAAAGAATATCATGTTTTTGCTTATAATATTCGCAATAAGCAATTGTTTAGCATCAAAATCACAATTGCGTATTTACGGTGGGGAAGACGCAAAACCAGGCGAGTACCCTTATGTCGTTCGGATAGAAAACCAGCAAATTGTTAACTTCACCATCAATAACACAATTATTGCTCGTCATATACATAAATGTTCAGGAACTGCATTATCTCCTGTGTGGGTGATATCAGCAGCTCATTGCGCACGTCGTCGAGTGCACTCCGGGGCATTTCAGCCTAATAAAGTACAAAAACTGGTCATCAGATACGGGCACGTCGAGCATTCACCTTGGGTCAAGGATACCTTTAGCGATGTTCATGAAACAATACCACATCCACTCTATACGCCTTATTCGAAATATGAAAATCACGATTTATTACTTATTAAGACCTCTCCGATGAACATTACAAGCTTCTTGAAGATAAGCGCTGTTGATTATAAGAGTTTAACCGGCCACGAAGCTATTTTATCTGGATTTGGAATCACCACTAAAACCACTACTGATGGTAAATATAGGATAAAAACTACCCTTGATTTGAAGAAACCATTGCAAGTCGTAACTGTGATGATGTCCAAATGTCCCTGTATACAGCGGTACCGACTTTATGTGCCGTTTCACGTTGTGATAAAGTGGTAACGGCGTGTTGAGGAGATTCTGGTGGTCCACTCATACACCCTTCGGGTCTGATAGGTGTCACTTCTAGGGCACGCGTGACTGGATACTGCGGAGAACGCGCACCGAAAACACGACCACGCTACGTGAATTATAATGTAGCAGTTAGTCCGTATATAGAATGGATTTTTAGCCACATTCAAGCGATAAAATAGTATTGAAACATCCAATAGAAGTATACACACAAAAACGTTATAAACACTGTTATATATTTTGTAATTCTTTAATCAATATATCATATTATTATTTACCAAAGGAGAATTATATAACTTTTGTTATATTTTAATTATTTTTAATCGACACTACAGACAAACAGCAAATCAAAATACTAAACTCTGTTTATGGAGCTGTCAAAAGCTATAACTTTCTTATCATTTTTGGGATCACATATAATTATTTTTGGGACAAAAATTTTAAGCCAAAATTCTGTAAGTTTGCCTGTGTAACGGATGTGTGATATCACACGTCACAAAATAGTCCTCTTATCTTGACATTATTTTAAAATAGAATTCTAAAACAAGGATACGAAAATTTTTGGTTGTCCCATATGGGTCATTTTTAATATGCAACTTAAAAAATAATGAAAAATATCTGTAACTGAAAAAAAATTTCATGAGCTACATATAATACTAGTCTTAGATACTACGTGAATTAAATAAATAAATTATAATTACTGCTTATCAAATCTTTTTTCTGAAAATATTGTAATTGAAAATGCTTATAAAAATGTGTGTATGTCTGACTCAATAAGTTCTACACAGTGTATCAGAAATAATGGGCTGCATAAATGTTTATACACAGTTAAAACAAAAAGGTACCTTTCATTTAAACAAAAAAGGGATTTAGGTGACGATTCACAGCCCTTTTTTATGCCATCAAATGATTACATAAGAAAGAAAATAATAAAAATTTAAACGTTCACGCTCAATGAAAGTAAGAAATTTATTTTAAATTAATTTTGTTATTCCGTTAAGTCCTTACTTTTTTCAGTAAATTTTGTACTATCAAATGGAAAAACTACAAATTCAAATGGAAATACTTGTAGCTTATGTGTTTTATACAATTTACAAATAATAGCAAAGCTTCTAAAAGTGGGTAGAGAACCGGTACTTGTAGTCCTTCAGAGGCTTTTTAATTTCACTCTTCAGAATGGTATTACGCCAAAAGAGTGGAACAGAACTTTGGTGATACTGCTTTTCAATAAAAGTGACAAAAGCCTTGTAAATACAGTCCGACTTCCCTCTTAAGGCACGTTTATATCCTGTCCTCGAGAGCCATCTTAAATCACGCTACTTCCAGCCACCCGAACAAGCTTTCAGCCATCCGAACATGCTGGATTCCGAAAAGGCTTTAATACCGTGGATGACATACTGACGCTGCGGCAGATTATACATAAGATTGAGGAATATAATCTCCCTTTATGCTTGACGTTTGTGGACTATGACAAAGCCGATGCTACGATGTCTGGCCGGCCAAAATACAGTAGTACGAAAATACATAGTCATCACGGCGGAATCGCTAGACGACTTTACAAACGGATTGAAGGGTCTAACGTCCAGTAAAGGCTCACAGAATTTTGCATGATTATATTGGTTTTATTAATTCCGAATATGAGCGTAGAAGCAAGGCGTAAAAGCATTTTGGAAAGCTTAGACGTATCCTCTTGTCCAATATCCCACAATATTTGAAGACTAAGATCTTCAACTAGTGTGTGATCTCCGGATTAACTTGGATAAAACCAAGGTCATATTCAACGAGCACGTTGATCCGGGACCGATCACAATTTATGGCGCTTACCTCGAAGTGGTCTCGAAGTAGGTTTACCTAGAGCAAACGCTCAAACTAGGTAGAAACAACTTTGAACTTTGTAAATAACGCAAAATTTAAAAACAGTCAAATAAATAAAAAAATATATATACCATGCTAAAAATTGCAATCTTGGATTTCGAATATCTATTTCCTCTAACTATACATTTTTATTCAGATATACTAAGCCTGAGTTAAGACTATTATTTTTTACCTTACAAAATCGAGTACAAACAGAATTCTTCTATTAATGTTTACCTTATCATTATTGTAGTATTTGTACGCTAAGAATATCGTCTAAAACTAACACAAAACTATGATCAAAGCAACTTATAAATATACGAGGATGCATTTTTGAATCTAAGCCTATCTTATATAGTAACTTAAAAAGTTCTATCGTAGAAGAGATTTTGAGACGCAGAAAGATAAAGGCAAGTGCAATAACTGAATTCAAGACACAAGTTATGGGTAAAGTAAGCCAACAATGTTTGCAATGAAGCCAGACCGGGTTCAGTTAAGTTTCATTGCTCTATCAATGCCAAGTTTTTGGTATCGCGCGAGGTACTAATAGCAAGTTGATGGCATTATTATGCATTGTTCAACTGAAACTAGCTTTACAATCCATGAGTACATTGTATGACCTATATATTGTATTTAGTTATACAAAAGTAATTTTTTTCTGACATCTAAATTTAACTAATATTTCGGAGTGTTGCCAGTATTAACGTATTAACGTACAAAACGAATTTGTGAAGAAAGCGTGACGTACTTTGAAGGACGCGCCTTCATGGTAGAGTCGAGTGGGCACTTTCTGTAGAGTTACGGTTTCAGGCAGACAGCTTAAATGTCGGGGAGATAAAATTCAGTCGTATGAATGTGTATCCTTTTTTTAACGTTCCGCTTATTTTATTTACTTAGTCAATATAAAGAGTAAAATGTTTATTAATATTACCAATATCTGCAATATATAGTAATAAATCCAAATTAATTTCCAATTCAAATATATTATTGATTGTCAAGGACGCTACCACCGGTTCGGAATAGGACGCCTCCGCCCTGAGAAGAACCAGCGAAAGAAACTCAGCGGGCCTTTTTTGTCATCTTTTGAAATAATCAGTTATACATATAAATTTTCTTACGAACCACATACAGTTATATCATACGTATATTATGTTTGAAAAAACCTGGATCAATCGGTTCATCACCGGGCTGTGTCATCATTTATGAATTAATTTATGTTATAATACCATAACCATAACCAACACATAAACGTTCCTTTACTACTTTTTTAAATTTATGAACAGTGAAATTCTCGTTAAAGATTTACTTCTTCTTTGCAGTCTAGTTGCTGGAAGAATTAAATTATGTTCGTTTCTAGTATTTATGTTATGTGCATCACAATGTCTGCGAAAATAATTTTAATTTTTTGCACATACATTAGGTTTTTGAACATTTATTGAGAAGCAATGGTTAGTATTTTAATCTCTGTGAACAATTTTCTCAAGGATTCTTTAGGACCCAAGTTATATCCCGCGCGAATAGCTCGTTTTTGTAGAACAAAGATCGTAAGAGTATCCGCCGCACTTCCCCACAGTAGAATGCCATAAGACATTACACTGTGGAAATAGCTAAAGTATACTAACCGGGCCGTCTCCACCTCAGTTAATTGTCTTATTTTCTTGACAGCATATACTGCAGAGCTAAGTTTATTCGACAGTTTATTAATACGAGGGCCCCACTGCAATCTGGTATCTATTATTATTCCCAGAAACACGGTTGACTCAACAACGTCTATCTCTTCCTCATCTATAATCACTTCACATTTACTCGGTCTTACCATTTGGAGTCATAAATTTAATACATTTTGTCTTCTTCTGGTTTAGTAGCAAATTATTGGCACTAAACCAGTGCGCCTCTCTAAAGATAGTATTATTTATTTCGTCATTTATTGATGTATGTCGATTAACTTTAAAAATTAAGGAAGTATCATCAGCAAATAGTACTATCTCTTCGTTTTTATTAATAATATATGGTAAATCATTTATATAGATGAGAAAGTTAAAGGCCCAAGAATAGACCCTTGTGGGACACCCATATTTTTTGGGGCCCCGGGAGATCTCAATGAATGATGAAAAAGAATATTAAAATAGACGTATAAAATAAACTTTAAATTATTTATTTTCTGTCAGTATGTGTATAAATATACAGAGGTTAAAGTTTTCTGTGGCATGCCATTAATTATTATTAAGTTTTTTTTTATAAAATTTAATCTGTCTTCTTAGCCGATCATAAATTACAGCCAGCAAGCTTTGCTATAAAAAATATATAATGTTATCTGAGGTGATATAGTCTGCGGGGGCCGACCGTGCAATGATAAGGGGCAGGACCTACGTTTTACATACCCAATTGGCTAATGGTAATCAGCTTGCAATGCAAAAAATTTTGAGTCCTCACCCTCGAATTTGAAGCTGAGACCTCCGGTTCCTAAAGCACAAGCACATACAACTAGGCGAAGTAGTTACCATGTTTTCCGTGCAATCTGTAATATTATTAAAACGAGTAATAATTTAGGTCCTTGTGTTTGTGTTTGTAATGAATAAATTCTAAAACTTCTGTGCCGATTTAAAATGTTTTCAGCACTGAAAAGCTATTATCCTTATATATTATCCTTCCGTTGCATATGCTAATTTTACCCCATTCCAAATATCTAAAACTTAAAACGGGCAGAGCCGATATAACGGTAAATGTGAAAACAACATATCTAAACATTGCATTTTAAGAACGGCCTGGCCTTAGGAAATAAAAAATAAGTTTAAGCTGAGCTTGCTAGAGTTTCTTTTCGCAAAATCCCAGAGAATATGTTGACACAGCAAATGATTGTTCCCCTTTATTTAGTTAGATTATAGCTGTAGCGAAGTACGGAGTTTACAATTTATTTAAATCTTGAAGATTAAACTTTAGTATGAATAGGTACAGTTGACGAAACAATTCATTTTTGGTGACGCAGTCGCAATTCAGACATTTATTATTGTATGCACATTCTGATTTTAACAGAAAACATCAAAATAATCATAATGCTAAAAGTAATTTAGTTTATATAAAATTTAAAACTTTGCATGCGTAATGTGTTTCGCATGCTTTATTAAAGTCACGATAATAAGATCAGATACCTGAAAGTAAATACAATAACAGCACTTTATCTTAAAAAAAATATTTCGTTCTTGACATACAACAAACATTAAAAATAATTTCATGTTTTCGCCACATCGTGTTTGTAAAATTGAAACTTTGAAAAATTTGTTATTTCCAACGCTTGTTGAAATAAGAACTTAAAAAAACTATTTTATCTTTGCAGCGCACGAAATAAATACAGAATTTTTAAATGAACAATTTTATGCAAAAAGCTCATGGAATCTGTCATATTACATCACATCACATCACATCATCAGCCTTTCTAGACACATTGGATCGGCCCAAATTGCCCTCACCAACTAGAAAACAACAATGAAAAATTTGTTGAGTCCCCGCAGGATTCGGAACCCACGACCTCCGGTTTTCTAAAGCACACGCCCATACCACTAGGCTGCGGAGGCAATTATAAATATAAATATCAATCGACACTATCTATACACTCAAAATTGCATAAATATGCAATGCTATAGAATTAAAAGGTATGATAAAATATATACAGATATTTATCAATACACCCTTTACAGATGATAAACTTATATGTCTTTATATTACCTCCCGGTACACTTCGTAATGAAGATGCATCTGCAGTGCGGTATACGATATGGAACCTTTAATGGATGAAGGCGACGTTATGACAGGTTCATTATTATGATTTGTTTTCTGTTGTAGTTGATCTATGAAGCAACAAACCTTGGTTTTGATTGGGCGTTATTGGTTTTGATTGGTTACGTGGTAATATCGAGGGTGTCGACGTCACGTTACGCGGACGACACTCGTTACCGCCTGTGGCACCAAATTTCGCAGGGCTGCGATTCTCGCCACCGCCGGGTCGCTCGCTCATTGGGCGCATCCGGCGGTTAGGACCAGAGGTGGAGTCGAAAAATCCGAGGCCCTTTGCTTTACGGGCCTCGAACGCGCTACCCTGCGGACGCCCACATAATTGTTTGCGGGCGTCCGCGTCGACGCTCAGCTGACTATGAAATATCTCGGCCAGTCCTAGACCGCCGATGGAAGTTTTGTTCATTTTGAGCGCCTCACGCCCAGAGTGGCAAGAGCAGCGGCAGCTCCGGCAGACTGCTCCCCAACACCGGAGGACCCAGCAGCTCCTGTCGCCGCCTTTACGCCGGAGTCGTCAGGTCCATGGTCCGCACGGGCACTGTGTGGGCCGACACCTCCAAAAGAAGAGTACGGCAGTATTGAGGAGAACCCAGAGGGTGTTAAGGATCCGGGCTGCATGGGGCTACCGGACCATCTCCGGTGAGGCGGCGCCTGCTGGCTGGCTCCTGCCCTGGGACCTGATGCAGAAACTCGAGTCACTTTTTTTCTGGGCGCGAGGAGATAAGGTCTCGGGCTTCAGGCCAGCCCCAGAAGAGATAGGGCAGAGACGAATTGCGCTCCCTTGCAATACAGGAGTGGGAGCTGCGGCTGAGCACCCCAGCGCCGGCTGTCGAACAAAGCCATACGCCCCGTTCTTAAGTGGTGGCTAGAAGAGGACATGGCTCCTTGACGTTCCGCGCGACGCAGGTTCTCTCGGGACATGGCTGGTTTCGGGAGGTACCTGTGCTGCGGCCGGTAGGAGCCACAGAGGAGTGCCACCACCGTGGCGTAGATGCCGAAGAGACGCCCAACACGCGCTGGAAGAGTGCCCAGCTTGGGTCGAGCAACGCCGAGAGCTGCGTAGATGTCGGGGCACGACCTTTCGCTTCCCGCCAGTAGCGCAGGATGCTAGAGAGCGAAAGGTCGGGGCGCCGTCCTTGCTTTTGCGAGGACGTGATGGCTCGGAAGGAGGCTCGTGAAAGGGTCAGGAGGCCGAGAGCGCCCCTGGTATCTGCAGAAGAAGGCCAGGGCACCGGAAGAGTGGCGTACGCGCGCAACCTTCCCCGACATCTGAGCCCCTGGGCGGCTGGCAAGAGGGTGCCCGCCGCCCAGAGTAGGGCTTCCAAGAGGGAGCGCCGTGCTGTTTGTTCCGGCACGGCGCCTAAGCGACGTTCCGGGTGTCCCAACACACCCGGTGAGAAGAGGCTCGAAAGCAAGGCGAGGCCCATCGTCGCGCCGGGGTCGCTGAAGACTGTCATCAGCGCCCGCGGCCCTGGCTACAGCGACAAGAGAAAGGAAAACGCTGGTTTTTAGTGGGTATCGACCGCTCCATCTTGGCCCGGGGAGCCCCACATATCCCTGCTGTCCCTTACTCTGGCGGCGGGGAATCCGTAAGCTGATTTTTCCAACGGCAAAAAAAAAAAAAGTGAAGCAACAAACTTAAATTATCGATATATGCATGAGCGGTGTATTATAAGCTCAAAATAGATAGGGAACCAACTTAATTAGTTACGGGTCTAGCTAAACAAAACTGGCTATTTCATATTTTTATGAACTGACCGCATCATTAATGCTCGTACGATACTTTTCTTTGACATATTTATTAATTTATATTCTATTAGAGACAAAGCTTAGATACACCTAAACCCGTACTGTATGGGTATATTCAAGGAGGACCGTAAGGTATTAAACAAATATTATAAAACAAATTTTATCTTTTTTAATACTGTCCTTAATGAGTAAAGGACTTTTCTATCGCTTTCATAACGCGTTGAAATATGGCTATAATTAATTTTTATTTAGTTTTTAAGTATCAAACGTAGAAGTGACGTTAAAAATCAAATATTCCGAACTTAAAATCAGCTTAACATTTAAATTTAACGCAACATTTTTACCTTGTACTTACTATTGCAGAATAATAAACAAAAGCTATGTTTTGAGAAATAAATACTTCGAAGTTTCCGCTGTTTGAACTGAACTCGCGAGGATTCTCTCCGCGGAGTCCCTAAGGGTCACTGACACAGTTAACAGGTCCATGTCGCCGCTTGATTTATTTTACAATGGAAATAACACCAGTCTCTAATGGCGCCTGAAAGGATTGTACACATTTTTATTAAACTTAAATAAAATTTTAATAATTACAGTAAAACAATAAATGTTTCTAAATATAAAGCGTAAATATTTGAACAATATTAAAATTAGGTGTACATATTATATTTCTTTAAAATTATTCCATATTTTTATAGAATCTATCCATCATCATCACATCACAAACAGCATTTAGCAGTCCACTGTTGGACGTAGCCTTTTTCAAAGAACGCCAAGATTGCTGATCTTGTTCGCGTCCATAAAAAAAGTTATCTGCAATTGCGTGGCTGAGCAGGTGGGTTGGTAATTAACTAATTGTACTTGTACTGCGAATCTTACTCCCATTATAAGGCAGATCCGCTGTCAAGTGGGTGATGGAGTCCTCACATCCCTACGCCGTTGGAAAAGATATAACAATACAAATAAATAAAATTGTAGTTTCTGTTTGTAACATCAACATAACCGTTTGAAATAATTTTATTGATATGTATAACCGATACATATTACAAAACGTGTATTAATATTCGTATCTGTGTGTTTGTTCTGGCACACTAGTTCTGGTAAGTACGGCTATTTAAATTTTTAGAAAAAGAAAATTAATATTACCAGCGGATGACACTGCGGGTTACTTTAATAATAATCAGATTATAAATAGATTTTACTAAAATGTGATTTACCAGCTCAGCTTTTGTAAATAATGAGTATTTTCATTGTTAACGGCGAAAGAACAACTGGGCAGCTTTGTTGATCTCGGGATTACCAGAAGGAAAATTGTAGCTAAACATTGGTTGCGATCCGTTGTTCACATTTTCATGGACCGTGCCGTATTTATTTAAAACGGAGCTTGAGATGGTCTTTAAAATATTGTTTAGAATTATTTAAAAAACTTGCATCCTATGTGCCAACGATATTTTTTTTTAAATAATTTTCAAGATTTTATTAAGAAAATTATGTTTACTTGATCAGCCTGTTGATCATGATTTATTCTCGATGGATGTATTCATTAGAGTACATTAGTAGTCGAAGAACTTAAAAGGTGGTTATAGAACTCTAAGGAGTTCTTAACTGACTTTCAAAAGTTCACCAGAAAGTGACGGTTTTCTCTAAATAGTTTAAAGATTACTAGAATCTTGTTAGTGTCTGTTTTCTTTTTATTTTTACATAAAGTGTAAACTCATATAATAACATATTAATATTGTTCCGTAGTAAAATGAGTTGTCTAATCATCCCTATCAGTAACTAATAAGTTTCTAAAGAACAGGATACCTAAAAATTTTAAATTCGTTGTGATGATTATCTTCGGTTCCATAATAAAAAAATGTAATATTTTTAATAGTTTATTCAGAACCTTTACGGTTTCTAAAAACCGTATTAACAGGAAAAGTTTATAAATGTTTCAAGAAGTAAAACGAATAAGAAAAATTGGACAAATTTACCCTTTTACCCTTTGTTATATCAGTGCGTATGGGCTTATATGTTTTCAGCCCTCGAAGCCTTCCTGAGGCATTGAATGGGAAAGATAGGTTATTGACCTCGATTTAGAAAACGTATTACGTGTACGGAAAACGCAAACTGATTGCCTTCTCATCCTGACCTTTTCTTTGATTTATTGAGGACACTTTATCGCTTTCCTGGTCTTCAGAACTGTCCAAATGCCATTTAAATAACATTAAATGCCTTTTTTATTGTTAACATAAACATTAAATTGTACAGTTTAGCATTATGCTTGATTTAGTCACCATCAGAAAATATCTAAACTGATATGATATCATATTATGTCAGTCGGTTCTTAATGCATATGACGACTTATTTAGACATTGTTAATTAAGCTTGAAAAATTTTTTGTGACATTGCAATACAAATTGTGACCCTTGGAGTTATACATATCAAGCAAGGGCTTACACAGTTTTACTGCAGAATCAAGAATAAAAAAAGTAACATGATATAAATTATTAAATTATTGTTATTTTAATAATAAAATATGTGATGACTATGTATATTTATTTTCGATATAGGCCGGAGTTATCCGTCGCTACGCAAAGTTTTTAGACTGGTTTAAAGACAACTTAACGATAGTGAACTATTACCAAACTAAAAATTCACAATTCGCTAGTTCCACTTCAGATTAAAAGGATTTATCAAACTGCCTATGTATTTGATGTATCATATACATACGAGGGCAGTTTGATAAATCCTTTATAAAATATGTATATTTATCTGTATAAATGTAATTTTTTTTTCAAAACTCGTGAAATATAAAACATGACAAAACAAAAAGGTACCAAAGTTGTTACGGTTCCAATACAAAGTTGAGTGGAAAAAAATAAATATGCAAAGATGTTTTAGTCCACCCTACTTCGTGATTTACATGTCGGTGATCATTCGTTTTACCTGCTTTGGTAAAACAAAACGAGCGATTAAGTAGCTGGTCAGGACGTAAAAAGAACTTTAAAATTTGAATTACAATTTGAATTAACCGGCACTATAGAGAGTTATTTCTTTATATTATACCACCGGTTCGGAAAAGGACGCCTCAGACCTGAGAAGAACCGGCAAAAGAAACCGTTGTATTTTTTATGTCATATTTTAAAAATTTTGTTATTTTAATTTGATAATTCGGCATTACATATTATGCAATTTTGAAACAAGACCTGGAGCGAACATACCTTTACCAGGCTGTGTTATCATTTCAAAATTCATTAATATCGTAATAACCTTTAACACATAAACGTTCCTTGACTACCTCTTTAAATTTATTAATAGTTAAATTCTGAACGTTTACTGGGCTTTAGTTGCAAAAACGAATACATTGTTCTATAAAGACTTACTTATTCTTCGCAGTCTAGTTGCTGGAAGAATTAAATTATGATTGTTCCTTGTATCTATGTCATGTGCATCACAAAGTCTTAGGAAATCATCTCTATTTTTAAATATGTATTGAGAACTAACGGTCATTTTTTATTTCAGTGAACCACTTTCTTAATGATTCTTTGGGACCAGATTATAAACAGCGCGAATAGCTCGTTTTGTAGGACAAAGATCGTAAGAGTATCCACGAACTTCCCCACATTGGAAGTCCATAAGACATCACACTGTGGAAATAGCTAAAGTATACTAACCGGCCCGTCTACACGTCGGTTAATTGTCTGATTTTCTTGACAGCATATACTGCACAGCTGAGTTTATCCGACAGTCTATTAATATGAGGGCCCCACTGCAATCTGGTATCTATTGTTATTCCCAGAAACACGAGTTGACTCAACAACGTCTATCTCTTCTTCATCTATAAACACTTCACATTTACTCGGTCTTACATTTGGGGTCAAAATTTAATACATTTTGTCTTCTTCCGGTTTAGTAGCCAATTATTGGCACTAAACCAGTGCACCACTCTAAAGAGAGTATTATTTATATGGTCATTTATTGCTGTATGTCGATTATAACTTATTTTCACCCATATTTTCTTCTTATTCGATGACACCTTTATTTTCAGGGCCCGGAGATCTTAATGAATGATTATAAAGAATATTGATGAGACGTATAAAAAACTATTTATTTTTAAATTATTTATTTTTGTCAGTATATGTACATTTAGAGTTTAAAGTTTTCTGTGCATACCAATTATTATTATGTATTTTTTCTGTAGCGTAATCAGCAAAAGTTTTTTTTATAAAATTTTATCTGTCTTCTTAGCCGATCATAAATTACAGCCAGCAAGCTTTGCTATAAAAATATATAATGTTATCTGAGGTGATATAGTCTGCGAGGGCCGACCGTGCAATGATAAGGGGCAGGACCTACGTTTTACATACCCAATTGGCTAATGGTAATCAGCTTGCAATGCAAAAAATTTTGAGTCCTCACCCTCGAATTTGAAGCTGAGACCTCCGGTTCCTAAAGCACAAGCACATACAACTAGGCGAAGTAGTTACCATGTTTTCCGTGCAATCTGTAATATTATTAAAACGAGTAATAATTTAGGTCCTTGTGTTTGTGTTTGTAATGAATAAATTCTAAAACTTCTGTGCCGATTTAAAATGTTTTCAGCACTGAAAAGCTATTATCCTTATATATTATCCTTCCGTTGCATATGCTAATTTTACCCCATTCCAAATATCTAAAACTAAAACGGGCAGAGCCGATATAACAGTAAATGGAAACAAAGATCTGAAATATTGATTTAAGCACGGCCCGCCTTAGGAAATAAAAATAAGTTTGCTGAGCTCATAGAGTTTCTTTTCGCAAAATCTCAGAGAATATGTTGACAGCAAATGATTGTTCCCTTTATTTAGTTAGGATTATAGCGTAGCGAAGTACGGAGTTTAAATTATTTATATCTTTGAAGATTAAACTTTAGTATGAATAGGTACGGTTGATGAAACTATTCATTTGGTGACGCAGTCGCAATTCAGACATTAATTATTGTATGCACATTCTGATTTTGACAGAAAACATCAAAATAATCATAATGCTTGGGCAATTTAGTTTATATAAATTTAAAAATTTGTAGCGTAATGTGTTTCCAATGTTTTATTAAAGTCACGATAATAAGATCGATACCGAGTAAATACAATAACAGCACTTACACATACAACAACAAAATATTTTCTGTTTTGACATATAACAAATATTAAAAATAATTCATGTTTTCCCACATAGTGTTTGTAAAATTGAAATTTTGAAAACTTTGTTATTTCCAACGTTGTTGTAATAAGAACTTAAAAAACTATTTTATCTTTGGTAGCGCACGAAATAAATACAGAATTTTTAAATGAACAATTTTATGCAAAAGCTACGGAATCTGTCATTACATCCCATCACATCACATCAAGCCTTCTAGAAATGGGATCGGCCCAAATTCCCCACCAACAGAAACAAATGAAATTTGTTGAGTCCCGAGACCGAACCCACGACCTCACGTCACACGCCTATACCACTAGGCTGCGGAGGCAATTATAAATATAAAATCAATCGACACTATCTATACACTCAAATTGCATAAATATGCAATGCTGTAAATTAAAAGGATGATAAAATATATACAGATATTTATCAATACACCACAGATGATAACCTCTATATGTCTTATATTACCCCCGTACACTCGTAATGAAGATGCATCTGCAGTGGGATACGATATGAACCTTAATGGATGAAGGGACGTTATGACAGTCATTATTATGATTTGTTTTCCAAAGGATCTAGTGAAGCAAACAAACTCGGTTTTGATTGGGCTATTGGTTTTGATTGGCTATGGCGGCAACATCGAGGGTGTCGACGTCATTGTTACGCGGACGACACCTCGTTACCGCCCGTGGCACCAATTTTCGCAGGGCTGCGATTCCGCCACCGCCGGGGTCGCTCCATTGGGCGCATCCGAAGGTACAGGGTGGGCCGAAAATCCGAGGCCTACTTTTACGGGCCTCGGAACGCGCCACCGCGGACGCCCATAAATTGTTTGCGGCGTCCGCGCGCGTCAGCCGACTATGAATATCTCCCAAGTCCCAGACCGGATGGAAGTTTTGCGCCCATTTGAGCGCCTCACGCCCAGAGTGGCGAGAGCAGCGGGCCTCCGGCAGACTGCCCCCAACACCGGAGGACCCAGCAGCTCCTGTCGCCGCCTTTTACGCCGGAGTCGTCAGGTCCATGGTCCTGAGCGGGCACTGTGTGCTGACACCTCCAAAAGAAGAGTAGGCATTGAGGAGAACCCGGAGAACAGAAGAGGAGGTGTTAGATCCGGGCGCATGGGGCTACCGGACCATTCCGGTGAGGCGGCGTGCCTGGCTGGCTCCTGCCCTGGACCTGGATGCAGAAACCTCGAGTCACTTTTTTCTGGCGAGAGATAGGTCTGGGGCTTCAGGCCAGCCCAGAAGAGATAGGGGGCGAGAGACGAATTGCGCCCCTTGCAACAGGAGTGGAGTGCGGTTGAGCACCCCAGCGCCGGCGTCGAACAACAGAAGCCATACGCCCGTTCTTGGGTGGCTAGAAGAGACATGGCTCCTTGATTCCGCGCGGCCGCAGGTTTCTCGGACATGGCTGTTTCTGGAGGTACCCGGCTGTGGCCGGTAGGGAGCCAGAGGAGTGCCACCACTGTGGCGTGTGCCGAAGAGACGGCCCAACACGCGCGGAAGAGGCCCAGCTTGGATCGAGCAACGCCGAGAGCTGCGTAGTCGGGGCACGACCTTTCGCTTCCGTTGCAGGATGCCAGAGAGCGAAAGGTCGGGGCGCCGTCCTGCTTTTGCGAGGACGTGATGGCCGGAAGGAGGCCGCGGAAAGGGTCAGGAGGCCGAAAGCGCCCCGGCTATCCGCAGAAGAAGGCCAGGCGCGGAAGAGTGGCACGCGCGCAACCTTCCCCTGACATTGAGCCCTGGGCGGCTGGGCAAGAGGTGCCCGCCGCCCAGAGTAGGGCCCAAGAGGGAGCGCGTGCTGTTTGTTCCGGCACGGCGCCTGTGGACGTTCCGGGTCCCAACACACCCGGGAGAAGAGGCCCGAAAGTAAGGCGGCCGTCGCGCCAGTCGCGAAGACGTCACAGCGCCACGGCCCCGGCTACAGCGACAAGAGAAGGAACAACCTGGTTTTTAGGTATACCGACCCCATCTTGGTCCGGGGAGCCCCACGTATCCCCGCCGTCCTCACTCTGCGGCGGGAATCCGGTTGATTTTTCCAACGGCAAAAAAAAAAAAGGGAAGCAACAAACTTAAATTATCGATATATGCATGAGGTGGTATTATAAGCTCAAATAGATAGGAACCAACTTAATTAGTTACGGGTTTAGCTAAACAAAACTGGCTATTTCATTTTTTAGAACTGACCGCACATTAATGCTCGTACGATACTTCTTCTTTTGACATATTTATTAATTTATATTCTAATTAGAGACAAAGCTTGAACCCAAAAACCCGACCGCATGGGTATATTCATGAACGTAAAGCACCGGTATTAAAATAAAATATTATAAAATCAAATTTTATTTTTACATTGTCCTTTAATGAGTAAAGGTACTTTTCTATCGCTTTCATAATTAAAATATTTATAATTAATTTTTTTTATTTAGTTTTCTTAATATCAAACGCGATAGGAGTGACGTTCCAAAATCAAATATTCCTTAAATTTAAAAATCAGCTTAAATTTAAATTTACCCAAAATTTTTACTCTTGTACTTACTAGCAGAATAATAAAAAAGCTATGTTTCGAGAAAAAATACTGGAAGTTTCCCGCTGTTTGAACTGAACTTGGAGGACTTTCTCCCTGGAGTCCCCATTCACTCCGATTACGTTAAAGGGTCCATGTCGCCGCTTGATTTATTTACAATGGAAATAAACCAGTCCCCAATGGCCCGGAAAGGATTGCACATTTTTTATTAAACCAAAATAAAATTTTAAAATTAAGGTAGAAATAATAAAATGTTTTCTTATAAAAGGCGTATTAATATTAAAATTATTACGATAAATATTTAACAATATTAAAATTTAGGTACATATTTATTTTCAAAATTATTCCATATTTTTTATAAAATCTATTCACCATCACCATCCAAAAGCATTTAAAGCAGTCCACCCTGGACGGCCTTTTTCAAAAACGCCAAGATTGTTGATCTTGTTCGGCCCATTAAAAGAGTTGCTTAAAGCCCGCTTTGAGCAGGGGGGTTGGTAATTAATTAATTGTAATTTTACTGCGAATTTACTCCCATTATAAGGCAGGATCCGCTGTTCAAGTGGGTGATGGAGTCCTCAATCCCACGCTGTTGGAAAAGATATAACAATACAAATAAATAAAATTAGTTTTTGTTTGTAACATCAACATAACCGTTTGAAGCCAATTTCATTGATAAGGTGTAACGATACATTAAAAAACGTGGTTAATATTCATTAAAACGATTAATATTCATGTTATGTTGATGTTAAAACGTACGTCGTAACGTCGGATCGTGTGTTTGTTCCCAACCAGTTCTGGGCAGGCTATTTAAATTTTAGAAAAGAAAAATTAACTATTACCACGCAGATGACATCCGGGGCCACTTAATAAAATCAGATTATAAATAGATTTTATTAAAAGTGAATTTATCAGTTCAGCTTTTCGTAAATTATTTATATTCTGTTCACCACCTTTCTTTAAAACTATTTCGTTTTCTTTGTTAACGGCAAAAGAACAACCTGATTTGGTTGACTCTCGGGGATTACCAGAAGGAAAAATTGAAGCTTTAAAACAGGTTGCGATCCGTTGTTCACATTTTCCATGGGACCGTGTTGTATTTATTTAAAACGGTTTGGAGATGGTCTTTAAAACTATTTGTTTAGAAATTAAAAAAACTTCGCTTCCCCTTTAATGTACAACGATATTTTTGTAAAATCATTTTCCAAGATTTTTTAAGAAAATATAAGGATTTGATTAAATTTTGATTTGATAATTTTTCCGATGGATGTATTTCATTAGTGTACATTGGAAGTTGAAGAACCGTGTAAGAACCCTAAGGAGTTTTAACTGACTTTCAAAGGTTCAACAGACAGTGACAGTTTTTCTCCCAAATAGTTTTAAGAACCTAGAATCTTGTTAGGTGGGTTTCTTTTTATTTTAAAAAAGTGGTAAAACTTTTATATAATAACATTTAATAGGGTGTTCCGTAGTAAATGAGATGCCCATCATCCCTTCAGTAAAATTAAAAAGTTTCTAAAGAACAGGACAAAAAATTTAAATTGCTGTGATTGAATTATTTCGGTTTCAAACAAAAAATGGGCAATTTTTAAGTTTATTGTGCCAAGAAATTTTTTTTACGGTTTCTAAAAACCGTTATTAAAAGCGAAAAGTTTATAAAAGTTTCAAAGTAAACGGAAAAATTGAACAAAATTTCCCTTTTTACCCTTTGTTAATCACCGTATGAGCTTAATTATGTTTTCAGCCCCTCGAAGTTTCCGAGGCATTGAATGGGAAAGAAAAAGGTTGACTCCGAGAAAAACGTTATTGTACGAAACGCAAAACCATTTTTCTTCATCCTGACCTTTTCTTTGATTTTTGGGACACTTTATCGCTTTCCTGGTCTTTCAGAACTGTCCAAATGCCATTTGGAAAAATTTAAAGGCTTTTTTAATGTTAAAAATTTAAATTGAAGGAAATTATGTTTCAAATTAACCAGAAAATTTCTAAACCGATATGAATCATATTAGGGTCATTTTCTAATGCATATGACGACTTATTTTTACATTGTTAATTGTTTGAAAAACTTTTTGGTACCATCGCAAATACATGACACTCGGAGTTATACATATCAAGCAAGGGCTTACACAGTTTTACTGCAGAATCAAGAACAAAAAAGTAACATGATATAAATTATTAAATTATTGTTATAGTTATAAAAAATATATGTATGGTTATGTATATTTATTTTCGATGTAGGCCGGAGTTATCCGGCGCTACGCAAAGTTTTTAGACTGGTTGGAAGACAATGTCACAGTGAACAATTACCAAACAAAAAATTCACAATTCGCTGGTTCCAGTTCGTATTAAACAGGATTTATCAAACTGCCTATCTATTTGATGTATCATATACATACGAGGGCAGTTTTATAAATCCTTTATAAAATATGTATATTTTTCAAAAACTCGTGAAATATAAAACATTAAAAAACAAAAAGGTACTAAAGTTTTTATGGTTCCAATACAAAGTTGAGTGGAAAAATAAATAAATATGCAAAGATGTTTTAGCCCACTCCTACTTCGTGATTTACATGTCGGTGATCATTCATTTTTACCTGCTTTGCTAAAATAAAACGAGTGTTTAAGTAGCTGGTCAGGGCGTAAACAAAGAATATTTAAATTTGAATTAACCGGCACTAGAGAGAGTTATTTCTTCATTGAATGTAACGTGAGTTACTGACGGTACCTTCATTAACATTTGAAGGATATTTAACGCCTCCGAGGATGCGCTATTGCAGAAAAAAAAATATAATAATAAACCTGTCACAGGTTTACATCGTATCTCGCTCAGTAGATACATCTTCATTAGGGACAGCCGGGTAGTGTATTTTTTCAAATTCAAATCAAATATCGTTATTCAACATAGAAGTTTACACTTGCTTATTTATCGTCAAACACACTACTACCGCTTCGGAAAAGGACGCCGCAGACCTGAGAAGAACCGGCGAAAGAAACTCAGCGGGCTATTTTTTATGTCATCTTTTAAAAATAACAAACAATTTGATAATTCGGCATTACATATTATGCAATTTTGAAACAAGACCTGGAGCGAGCATTCCATTACCAAGCTGTGTTATTATTTAAAAATTCATTAATATCGTAATAACCTTCAACACATAAACATTCCTTGACTACCTTTTTAAATTTATTAATAGTTAATTTCTGAACGTTTACTGGGATTTTGTTGTAAAAACGTATACATTGTCCTATAAAAGACTTACTTATTCTATATATATATATAGTTGCTGGAAGAATTAAATTATGATTAATCCTTGTATCTATGTCATGTGCATCACAAAGTCTTAGGAAATCATCTCTATTTTTTGCACATACATTAAATTTTCAAATATGTATTGAGAACTAACGGTCATTGTTTTTATTTCAGTAAACAACTTTCTAATGATTCTTTGGGGCCGAGGTTATAGACTGCACGAATTGCACGTTTTTGGAGGAAAGATCGTATTAGTATCTGCCGCATTTCCCCACAGTAAAATGCCATAAGACATAATACTAAGAAAATAGCTGAAATATACTAAACGAGCTGTCTTCAACTGATTTAACTACGTCTAAAGCCTCCCCATTCATAACCACTTCAAATTTATCATGCTTCACATTAGGAGTCATGAATCTAATACATTTTGTTTTTCTTTGGTTTAATAGTAACTTATTAACACTAAACCAATTCGCTACTCTAGAGAGAGTATTATTTACATCGTCATTTATTGACGTATGTCGTCTAATTTTAAAAATCAAGGAGGTATCATCTGCAAACAATACTATCTCTTCGGTATTATTTATCACACATGGTAAGTCGTTTATATAAATGAGGAAGAGAAGACGCCCAAGAATGGATCCTTGTGGAACCCCCATATTCACCGGGCCCCGAAAGATCTTTTACCATTCACGTCAACCCTCTGAATTCGATGGCTCAAGTACGAAGACAGAAGGTTGAGTGCGGTATTTCTTATACCATAGTGACGTGATTCCTGACCAGAGTCTCATGGTGTACACAATCAAAAGCATTTTTGAGATCACAGAAAATGCCTAAAGCATCCCGTGAAGCTTCCAAAAATGCTTTTGACTAGCCTGATGCCTGCGTCAGTTGTTGAGCGACCCCTAGTGAATTTCCCGGAAGGTAACATATGACATATAGAAATTTACCATACATATGTTTATTGAATACAATTTTGTCTATAATAGCTAAATTATTCAGCTAGTACTTAATATTTATTAATTCTCAGCATTACATAATTGAGGAATTTATTAATAAGAACGAAAGACGTCTGTGGCCACTTCGTTGCCATAGGTTACCTTGTT
>JAGSMT010000439.1:0-173988 GCA_029286875.1 Lamproptera curius
ATACCGTACGGGGAAAACTAAAGATTTAAACATAACACCTTATTTATATCATGCAAACAGTTTATTAACACACCTCACGGCCCTTAAACTTTTTCCACGAAAAGTCGATGGTAAAGTTTATAAAAAACTAAAATCTAAATATACAAATGAAATTTAATAACAAGCAAACGTTCAAATAACGACATTATAAAATTCATGATTGAAGATAAATTAATGGAACTTTACCTTGATAAACCTAAATTAAATAAAAAGATAAAAATGGGAGCTTGTTAACGTGATTCCTTTGTTAATTTGTTATTTCAATAAAATACAATTTGATTTCACAAGTAAAAATAATCGTAAGATATTGTTTTAATTTTATCCACAATATTGTATGATGAGTAGCTTATGGTACTGCTTTTAAAATCAAAAGAGAATATGAAAATTTTATTATCATTTGAAGTAAAAAATAATAATTAAAGAACAAAATTTTAATGGTTATTTGAAAAAAGTTCGTATGTTTTAAAACGTTTCATTTTAGTTTTCTGTCAAGGTTAATTAAAAGATGTCTGGTACCATGTAAATCCGACAATAAAAAATTACAAGTACAGGTTCCAATCGGTAAAGAAATTGGGTTGGCCAACTTTGACTAAATTTTAAAGTAATATTTCTGTTTTGAAAACAAGGAACGTAAAAGGAGAAAAAGATAAATACACGTACTTTAAAGACTAGTATTTTTTAGAGCTAATAGGGTTCAGAGGAGCCACGTTTATGAAAAAATCATAGAATAAAACGAGAAACGGAAAGTGTTGGTCGACCCCCGACCAGTTGGGATGGCGATTTTTGTTTTAGTAACGTTTTAAAAGTAGAATTTTTTTTTTTTATATTTCTTGTTCAAAAGACCAAAGGACAATGTCGATTACAAATGCGGATAAAGTGAAAGGCGCGCACAGGCACGGAAATAAAGGAATTTTTAAGGCGTTATCCACAGATAAAATTTTTAAAAACGATGGACACATCCAGAAATTATTTAAGGAAAGAAAAAAAAGTCCTAAGAAAAAAAAATTAATAAACAATCCAAAAGTTTTTGATGAATGTTAAGTTTCATTTTAGTCCAATGCTTAAATTTAAAGAAGATAGAGTCATAGCATAGTCACCATTCTTCGTGGGGACAATTATAATAAAAACAAAAGAGTGATTAAATTCACGGAATTTAAACTAGAAATCAACTGTAATGAATTTTAATGGAAGATCAAATAATGTTCTCCTTTGAAAAAAAATTTGAGCTTAAATTTTTTTTCACTTTATTAACATTATCATATTCAAAGTAATATTTCCATTGTAATTACAGTCATATTGATAACTTTAACCATCACTAAATACTTATAGACTAATAGAGACTCAGCTTCAGTTCCCATTGCTAACATAAATATGATAAATTTAGAAGTTCATTTAAGTGGTGATCTGTGAAGGTGATGAAACACAGAAATAATTTTATCTCTTAATATGGGTATAATTACACCCTTTTTTACTCAATTTGAAAACCCAAAACCACCTTTTTACCCTTCCAAAAGAAGGAGGTAGATTATTTCTATATATGGTATTTTTTCCCGTTCCGTGTCAGATTTCGTTTATTTATTTATTTATATTTCCTATTAGTTTTTAATAATTTTGATGAGTTCAATAGAATTTTGAAAAAAAAAAAATAAGGGAAGAAAAATCCCGACCATGGGTTTTAAATTAAAACGCGAAAACGTATAAATAAACATCAAGTATGTTTTACATAATTGTACATACTACTTGAGTTAGTTTACGATAAATTCCGCAGAGTCTAATATGTTAGGTATTCGGTTCAGCTTTTATGTTTAAACGTATAATGGGCCACAGCAAATACATAAACATAGCCCTTTTAATTTAATTTATTTAATGCTACTACGCAAAATAAAGACTTAGATGCTATATAACATTTTATGTTCGACAATTTTCTAATTTCATAAACTAGTTAGTAATCTCAAATTTTCAAGAATCCCTTCTTCTGAAGCTCTTAATCCCTTCTTGAATATTAATTAATATCTACTGATTTTTAAATTTAAAGTCACTTCAGACTTTATGACTTAAGAGTCAAATTAAATAAAAGCCCTTTAGAAAAATAATAATCGGGCTCGTCACTAAACGATAAGGAGGATTATATTTCCATTTTAAATTGGTGAACTATTTAAGTTGATATTATTGTCGAATTGGATTCAAAAAATGTTTCATTTAAAAATATTAATAAATTTAAATCCTGAAAAATCTTTTATTATTATCGCCAAAAGCCGAAAGAGATAGATAAAAAATTTCATATGAGTCAAAAATTTGACATTTAACGAATTTGTTGAAATAATGTGTTATTATTCTTAGCACGCCCTTTATCTTATGCAAGATGGGATAGCAATTTTTAAAGAAAAAAATAAAAATGATTAATAAAAGACTTAGGATTTTATCGCGTTTAATTTGGTTACAATTTTCTGAGTTTTAGACACTTTACAGGATCCATGGTCGGGGGCAGATAAGGTTGTTATCTGTCAAATTTTTCACCCAATTTCATTTCTTATTAATTTATTTCCGTTTTACGCATACGGAGGGGTTTGGTATCTTAGGTTTTGAGGTCGCAAATTTTATGTTTTATTTTTGAATTGAGCCCAAGCAGGTGGTTGGGTTCTGTTTTTTCCATTGAAATTAATTTTTTAATTTCAAAGCCTCGTATCATCCTGGAGGAACATGTTTTTCAAGGATTTTGGTTTGCCAAACTTATATAATGGTTGGATTGATCTTGTACACTTTTTACCAGGGTGTTCACGTCACAAGGTTTTTTATCCTTTTAGACCTATATAAGAGAGACCAATTCCAAATCAAGCTTGTACACCCGATCTTGTAAAAGGATAACTTTGAAGGTGTTATTAAAAAATATTTAAATAAACTTTCGGAAATTTCTTGGATAAAGTAATTAAACGTTTAAAAATTTGGTATCCGATAATGATGGAGATTAATTAAACTTTCGGAAATGAAATTGTCCAAGTTGGGTTTCTTTGAAACATATCTTAAAATTCCGAGCAAATCTAGAGAACAATAAAACTAAAGTCAGGGTGAAAACGAATTTTAAACAATCGTTTGTTGACAAAAAACAGTAACAAATAGTTTTTTACCCAGATTATTTCTGAAAATTGTCCTGTAAGAAAAGACCAGTTTATTTAATGGGCTAATTTTAGAGAGATCAGACTAGATAAAGTTTAAACCAATTTAAACTTCTAAAGATTGACTTTAACATGGTATGAATTAATTTGTTTTTGAATTCTTCTGTTTGACTAATAAATTAAAAAACTTTTATAACTTTTTTTGTTAAGGTTTAAAATATAAGATATTACTTGTTTTAATTTAAAAGTTTGCGACAAGAAAAAAAGTTAGTTCGTTAATTTTAAGTTATACTTTTGGGGCCGTTAGAAAAATGATGAGAGGAAATTTGGTGGTCAAAAAATTAAAGTTTATAAGAAACGGTGAAATGTAATAAGGTCCAAACAGTGATAATTGATTTTGTAGGAAAGGAGTTTGTTTTTATTTCGATAGTTGTTTTAAAAGGCTTTGGAGTTAGATTAAGGTTCGTTTTTAATATATATATATTTAATTATTAATAATATATTTTTATTATTTAAATTTATATTAAAATATTATTATATAAATATAATATTTTAATGATGTTTTCAACTTAATATAATTTATTTTTTCATTTAATATATCTCTTGTGATTTATCATGTAAACGTTTTTAGATAACGCCATCTAGTCACACAAACGTTTTGATTTATTTACCCACAAGTGCCAACATCTTTAGGAATTTAATTTGTAAAGAAGGGTGTCATTATGATATTTAAAGTACGTCTTTGGAATCCATAAATTTAATCGAATTATTTATGATTAGTTCTTGTAAATCTATCATCTTTTAATTGTCTTAATTATTCTGATTGATATTACTATTTTGGAAATAGTGAAAAAATTGTGCTTATATACTTTTTCGTCTAATAAATTGAGGTTAATATCCTATGTATTTTTTATTGTATTGTAATTAATTATTTGCATGCAATTAAAACTATTTTTAATGACCAAAGAAGTTAATTCCTCACGCGCATACATAATAAACACGCACCCATTTTTATTAATCAAGTAAAATGCATCTATCAAACGGCCCTTTGAGACGTCAGTTGTGTGATAATTAACAAATTTCTAGTAAATTGGATACAAATTACTAGTAAAATTTTTGGCCTGCAAAATTAAAATTATTATATTTAAGCAAAGGTAGTTATATTAATAATTATATTATCAGGTATAAAATTAATTTCCCTTTGACCAAAGGAACTTTGTGCCATTTCAACTTAAATTTTCAATTAATCAAAACGTAGCTTGTTGTATTCTAAGCTTTAAAGAATCTCGCCAAATTTTTATTCCTCTAAGCCTCTTGCATAAAAGACCATCATCATCATCAGCCTGCCCAGTCCTCTGCTGGACAAGGTTTCCCAATGCACGCCACCGTTCCATTTTTATTCTCATCCAGCCCACACCGGCCACTTTGGAATGTCACTCCATCTTGCCGCAGGGCGTCCAACCGTTTAAAGTTAATTATAAAATCAAATGTTTGAGATCTTTTACGTTTAATATAATTAGATTACTTTAAAGACTAAATCTTACCGAAGGTCGCAGCAAAAAGATCAAATTTTCATACAGGTCAAAACGTTTGCAAGTTACCCATCTGATTCGAATCGGGGACCAACAACTTTCAGTTGTTTTCTGTTGGTTAGGGTGGCCAATCACCAATTGTTCGAAAAGTGAGATGAACCATGGTCGGATGGGCATTAAAAAGTTCCACCCATCCCGCATTAGGTCAACGCGGTGGAATACGGTCCAAAAACCCCGGAGGAGGCGGGGAGGATTTGCAGGGACCAATACAGGCTGATGTTATAGGTAATGATAAAATTATAGGGAGTCTTAAACATTAGGCTGATTTCTCTTCTACTTTTTAGACATTTCAGGTCGGAGTAAAATCAACCATCCTCCTATTTGCTTTAGAATATAACACAAGGATTTCATTTATAGAGTTTTTATATAAACAAAATTTTATTTAAAATTCAGTTGGAGATTATTATTAAAACTAAAAAAAAAAAAATGCTCAATAAAAATGAAAATGTGTGTGCAACGACTATATCATTTGAATTAAATTTATAATTGATTTTATAAATATTGAAATTATTAATATTACCTGTTCGAAAGACTACCTCTCCTTATTAACTTTTTAAAACAAGATTTAAACAAATTAATGAAGGACGTATAATTTTCTCCGATAGCCAAACATTTATTTATTCTTTTTTTAGTTAAATTTTCTTTAGACTATGTGAATATTGTTATATTCTTTCAGAGAAATAAAAAAAATCTTTAAACAAACTTCACAGCTGTAATGGAAAGTAAGGAAAATTATTATTTTTAAACCAAAATATTTAGCCTAAATTTAAAATTGTTATTCGATTATTTGATTAAAGAGAAAAAACTTAATATTCATTAGAATAATTTAAAATATTGTTAAGTATGACTTTTTTTCCAAATACCGAAATTACTTATCTCTTGACTTTTTTTTTGTTGTTTTATAGATAAAAAAATTAACTTGTTAAACAAAAGAAAAAAAGAAAGAGTATTTCAAGAATCACCACGATTCTTGTTTAGGAACGTCCGTTTCACCATTGAAAATCCGGAAAACAGTTATTATAGATATATTAATAACTTTATTGTTATAATTACTTTTTATTTACGCGTTTTTATAATATCAAATCCACTTATTTAGGATTTTTCGAACCAAAATATTTACTACCGAGTTTCAGATTCTTCCCAGCATCCATGATAACGGGAGACCGTTGGAAGTTAACCCCTATGTTTTCGAACATTATTTTAAATTCACCATTTTACCAACAAACCAGATCAATGATTTCTGAATCCTTTTTTTTCGCATCCCAAAAAAAGTTCCAATGGAAATAGAGGAAACAACCCTTAGCAGTCTTAGATATTTTAATAATTAGAAACTTTAAAAAGCTTGAGCTAACAGTTTTAGAACAGCAACCCAAGAATAAATATTTTAAATGGTGATTCTGCCAATTCGCAGGCATGTCGGTAAATGTTTTTGGAGAGCACAGCGGGATCTGCAAAAGGAGCATTTGACGGGGAACGAGAATGTCAAGCAGGTGCTGGGGTGACAACAAACCCAAGTTCCACGTTAGTCGCAGTACCCGGTAAGCCAGCCAAAGTCGAAAGAGTGCCCGTCCACGAATCAGAGGAGTCACCGAAAAATCGGTTTTTTAAAGCAAGTTTATTAAACATATTATGCGCCGGAGAAGTTCCAATTATTATCATCCGTCAAATGTAAAATTCTTTACAGGTACAGGGTTACAAAAGACGATTGTGGCTCTTCATTGGACAAAAAAAAGACCAGTAAGAACAGAAAGAACAATAGCTGATGAACCATCGACGCTATATGGAAATTGCAATTTGGAGTGTTTTGATGTTTAATATTTAGATTTGAAACCAAAATATCAAAGAACATCGATTTATACCAAGGATGATTAAGCAATCGAAATTAAAAAATATCCAAATTTTAATAGAGAGGATGGTTGGTCTCCACCTTCTTTGGGATCCAAACTTGAAAATTTAACCGAGTACAAAACACAAAACGAGGGACCACATAAATACTTTTGTCAAACCAACATTAAAAATTAAGAAAACGAAAGATGTGTCAATTTTTAAATAAAAACTCTGATTGTTCGAAAAAGAGATACAGACAATACCAACCTAGTCTGTCGTGATCATGGATGCTGGGAATTGAAACGGGAATAAATATATTTAAAACGGAAAACCAAAAGGGATTTGATAAACTTTATTGTTGTTTTTGAAGTTTACGTTTTTAAGTTTGTTTTTTCATATAAACTTTAAAAAGCCTTTAAAATTGTTAAAGACAGATGTACAAATTGGTTTAATGATTTTTTAATTATTATTAGGGACTTAATTTTTTAAAAGTGAAAAAGGGAACCAGGGCTGAAAAAGTAATTAAATTTTTAACAAAGTATTTCAATTAATTGAACCACAAAACAATAATGGGTTATATAAACTTTTAGAAGGAACCAAAACCCTTTATAATATTTGCCGAGTCACACACAAAACCACTTAGCTCCTCGTCATTACCAACTATTTAAAATTGTTACACAAAGTTAACCGGAAATAAATTTGAGGGTAATAATAAATAATTGAGCACGATTGCTTGATCAAAAGTTATTAGAGGTTTCAAGTTTGACAACAAATTAAGTTATTCCAAATAGATTAGTGTATATCAATTTAAAAAAAGGATTAAAATAAAAGTTCTGGGACACGATATGAATAAAAAAAAAAAAAAGATGAGGAATTTTTGTATATCGAAGAAAGGTTATTAACTTAACTACATACTTGTTTTAAAATACTAAGAACTGGTTCCATAGTAGTGATAAGGCCTTTGCGCTTTTTAAAACTGGAGGTCGGGGTTCGAATACCTGGGCAAACAACTTTTCATTTTGTGTCATAGTTGGTTAGGACATCACCCGACGCCAAAGTGAGATGATCCATGAGTCGGATGGGAGTAAAAAGTCGTTCCTCGTCCATTTCTCCAGTCGTTCGGTTATCCGTTCGAATATTGAGAGATATATTATGTAGGAGTGGGTCTGTTTAGCATAATTTTCTCCCGATACGCTTATTCTAATATAACCGGCCGTAGTAGTAACAAATATTTTATTAGAAAGTTTTTCAGAGAATTTTTTCCGGCTCAAAAGAATATTCATAAAAATAAAGAAATATTAATATATGAAAAAAAACAATCAATAAGTTAATAGATACATCCCAGCCAGCGAAACTAGGCAGGGGAGACCAAACGGCCGAGGGTTAGTTGAAAGAGGAAACGGCGGATGGCAACCAACTAGGGAAACAACAATGAAAATTTTTTGGGTCCCCTCGGATTGAACCCACGACCTCCGGTTTCAAAGCACACGCCCAACCACTAGGCTACGGAGGCAGCTTAAAACTAGTTAGTAATCTCAAATTTTCAAGAATCACTTCTTCTGAAGCTCTTAATCCCTTCTTGAATATTACATTATATATCTACTGTATTAAAATTACAATTTAATAGTCACTTGCAGACTTTACTGACTATAGAGTCATTGAATTCATCATATTAAAGCCCTTTCTAGAAATAATAATAATCTGCGGCTCGCTGTCATCTAAACTGATAAGGAGGATTATATATTCCATTTTAAATATGGTGAACTATTTAATGTTGATCATTATTGTCGAATTGGAGATTCAAAAAAATGTGTTCATTAAAATATATTAATAAATTTACAATCCTGAAAAAATCTTTTATTATGGGGCCTATCGCCAATTAAGCCGAACGAGATAGATGAAAATAATAATTCATATCGAGTCAAAATTTGAAATTTAACAGAATTTGTTGAAATAATGCTGTATATTATTCTTACGCTACGTTCTTTATCTTATGCAAGATGGGATAGCAATTTAAAGCAAAATAAATAATAATGATTAATAAAAGACTTAGATTTTATCGTTTAATTTGTTTCAATTTTCTGACGTTTTAAATTTTTAAGGATCCATGGTCACGGGGCAGACAAGTGTTTTTCATCGTCGTTTTTCACCCCAATTTCATTTCGATTTAATTTATTGGTCCGTTTTAGGTGGAGGTTTGGGATTGAGGTTTTGAGGCCAAATTTTTGTTTTATTTTGTGAATAATTGGGCCCCCAGGTGGTTGGGTGTTCCGTTTTCCTATTGAAATTAGGATGTTTTTTTAATTTC
This sequence comes from Lamproptera curius, assembly GCA_029286875.1. Lineage (NCBI taxonomy): Eukaryota > Metazoa > Arthropoda > Insecta > Lepidoptera > Papilionidae > Lamproptera > Lamproptera curius. Next base: position 8,880 of record JAGSMT010000439.1, read on the forward strand.
AAGCCCGCGTATCATCCTGGTAGGGAATCAGTGTTCTTGGAAGGATTTGTGGTTTGGCAAATCTTTAAATGGTTGAGATTTGAATTTTACCAGCGGTGTTCACGTCAGTATGTATTCTTTTTATCCTTGTTAGACCTTTATAAGAGACCACATTCAAATCAAGCTTGTACACCCTGGATCTTGTAAAGGATATTACACTTGATAGGTTGTAAATATTAAAAAATATTTAAATAAATCCGGTACCCCTTGGATAAAGTAATTAAACGTTTAAGAAGATTTGGATCCGATAATGAGGAGATTTAATTAAACTTTCGGGAAAGAAATTGCCCAAGTTAAGGGTTTCCTTTTGAAACAATTTTAAAATTCCGAAAATCTTAGAGAACAATAAAAAATAAAGTTTGGGTGAAAAGATATTTTTAAACAATCGTTTAAGCGACAAAAACATGTAACAAAAGGTTTTTTACCAGATTATTTTGAAAATTCGTCCCTGTATACGAAACAGACCAGTTTATTAAGCAAGGGTAATTAGGATGAGATCACACATGTATGTTTAAACCAATGTTAAACTTATAAAGTATTGACTTTAACCAGGTTAATTACTAAAAAGCTTTTAAGATATTCTTCTGTTTTAATAAATTAAAGAAACTTTTATAACTTTTTTTGTTAAGAGTTTAACATACAGATATTATTGTTTTAATTAAAGTTTAAAAAAATAAAAAGTTATGTTTAATTTTAAGTTATACTTTGGGGTTATGAACAATGAAAAGTGAAATTTTACGATGGTCACACAAAATTAACAGTTTATAATGAAAGGTGAAATGTAATAAGGTCCATTACATGATGGTTATTTTTGAGTGATAATGGAGGTTTCGTTTTTATTTCGATAGTTGTTGCAAATGCCTTGAGTTAGATTAGTTGTTTTTTTAAATATATATATATTATTATTAATAATATATTTTATATTATTTAAATTTATATTAAAATATTAATAAAAATATTAATATTTGTAATGATGTTTATTCAACTTAATATAATGGTAATATTTTTATTCATTTAATATATCAACTTTGTATTTATCTATAATAGTTTTAGATAAGGCCATCTAGTCCACACATAATCAAAGTTTCTGATTTACGGATGCCAAAACCACTCCTTAGAATTCATTTGTAAGGCAGATGGGCCGAACACCAGTTATTGATATTTCAAAGATTTCTTGTAATATAAATTTTAATCGAATTATTTATGATTAGTTCTTTAAATCATTCTTTAATTGTCTTAATTATTCTGATTGAAATTACATTTGGAATATTAGGAAAAAAAAAATACTTTTTTTCAAGTGTCCAATATAATTGAGGAACATCCGATGTTTATTTATTGTATTGTAATTAATTATTTGCATGCAATTAAAACTATTTTTAATGATGCCAAAGAAGTATAACTCAGCGCATACAAAGACACAACCCATTTTTTAATAAGAAAAGACTAGTCACGTTTTTTAGGCCCTTGAGACGTCATTGGGTGATAATTAACTAAATTTTGTAAAAATGGATAGACAAAAAGAAAATTTATGCCTGCAAATATTAAAATTATTATATTTAGCAAAAGGAGTTATTAAAAATAATTCATTATCAGGAAAAATTGATAACTTCCTTGATCCCAAAAGGAACTTTTGCATTTCAACTTTTAATTTTAATCAAAAACGTAGCTTGCTTGTATTCTTAAGTTTGAAAGAATTCGCACATTTTTATTCCCCGCTTTGCAAAAAGAACATCATCATCATCAGCCTGGCTTAGTCCTCGCTGGCAAGGCCCCCTAATGCACGCCACCGCTTCCATCTTCGGCTATTTCATCCAGCCCACACGGCCACTTTGCAATGTGTACCCACTTCTGGGCGTCCACTAAGTTTAAAGTTAATTATAAAACAAATGTTTATATCTTTTACGTTTAATATAATTAGGATTACTTTCAAAGACAAATCTTTACTAGTTATCGCAGCAAAAAGACAAATTTTTTCTCAGGTCTAAAAACGTTTGGGAACGTTAATACCATGTGAGTTCGAACTTGGGGACCAAATAATTTCATTGTTGTTTTTTAGGGTTAGGAAAGTTGAGCCAATCACCCAATTGTCTGAAAAAGGGGATGAACCTGGGTTGGTGGGCATGGGTCGGTCCACCCTCCCATTAGGTCAGGTGGTGGAATACGGTCCAAAACCTATGGAGGAGGAAGGGGGGACCAAAAACAAGGAAGAAACAAAAAGGGAGTCTTTAAACATTAGGCTGATTTCTCTTCTACTTTTTAGACATTTCAGGTCGGAGTAAAATCAACCATCCTCCTATTTGCTTTAGAATATAACACAAGGATTTCATTTATAGAGTTTTTATATAAACAAAATTTTATTTAAAATTCAGGGGATTATTATTAAAACTAAATTTTTAAAAAAATTTCACCATAAAATTGCATTGTGATGCTCCAACATGACTATATCACTTGAATTAAATTTTATAATTGCATTTTTAAAAATATGAAATTATTAATTATTTCAAGAAAGACTAGCCTCCATTAACTTTTAAACAAGATTTAAACAAACTTAAAAGGAAATTTCTCCGAAGCCTAATTTTATTTAGTTTTTTTGGAAATTTTTCTTAGACTTGTGAATATTTTATTTTCCTTCATGAGAAATAAAAAAAATCTTTAAACTAAACCCCACAGTGTAATGGAAATGGGGGAAAATTATTATTTTTAAACCAATTAAATTTAGCCAAATTTTAAAATTGTTATTCGATTATTTGATTAAAGAGAAAACTTAATATTCATTAGAATACATTTAAAATATTGTTAACGTAGTGACTTTTTTCTTTAATACCCGAAATTATTTTCTCTTTGACTATTTCTTTTGTTGTTTTTATAGATAAAAAAACTTGTTAAACAAAAAAAAAAAGTTGTTAGTATTTCAAGATATCCCACTGATTCTGGAAAAGAACGTTCCGTTTCATCATTAGAAAACCGGAAAAAAAGTTATTTAATATATTAATAACTTTATTGTTATAATTATTTTTATTTAGCGTTTATTATACATATCAAAACCACTTATTTAGGATTTTCCGGTAACTTTAAATATTTACTACGACGCAGATTCCCAGCATCCATGATAACGGGGACTGTTGGTATATGTCGAATCTTTGTTTTCGCAATTTTTGGACATTCACCATTTTACCAAAAACCAGATCAATGCATTTAAATCTCTTTATTTTCGCATCCCAAAATAAACCAATGGAAATAGAGGCAAACAATTTTAGCAGTCTTGAATTTTAATAAAGAAACTTTAAAAAGCTTGAGCCATACAGTTTTTGAACAGCAACCGAGAATAAATATTTAAATGGTGATTCTCCACCATCCCCGAGTTCCGGTAAAGGTTCAGAGAGCACAGCGGATCGCAACAAGGGAGCATTTACGGTGAATGAAGCAGGTGTGCGTGGCAAACCCAAGTTCCACGTCTTGGGCCGGGTAAGCCAGCCACAGTCGAAAGAGGCCGCGTCTCAGCGCATCAGAGGAGCCCAAAATGGTTATAAAAGCTTTATTAAAACATATTATAAAAGAAGATTGGCCAATTATTACCATCCGTCAAAGAAATTCCTTTACAGGTACAGGGTGTACAAACTAGACTGTGATTGTGGTCTTCTTTACTGAACAAAACAAAAGACCGTAAGAATAGAGAAAAAAGCTGATGTTAACCATCGACGTTATGAAATTGCAATTTTGAGCATGTTCTGAAAGCCCAATCATTTATTAGAGATGAACCAAAAAATAGGAATGAACAGATTTATACCGGGAATTCAAGCAATCGAAAAAAAAATCCAAATTTTAATAGAGAGGATGGTTGGCTTTTTTGGGATCCAAATTTGAAAATTTAAGCAGAGTAAAAAACTAAAAAACGAGGGACCATAAATACTTTTTTAAACCACAAAAAATTAAGAAAACGAAAGATGTCCAATTTTTAAATAAAACCACGGTTGTTGAAAAACAAAGAACGCATATACCAACCAGTCGTTTCCGTGATCATGGATGCTGGAAAAATTAAAGAGGGAATAAAATATTTATAACGCGAAAAATCCAAATTAGTGGATTTAAAACTTTATTGTTGTTTTGAAGTTTACGTTTTTGAAGTTTGTTTTTCAATAACACTTATAAAAGTTTTAAAATTGTTAGACAGATGACAAACGTTTGGTTTAATGATTTTGAATTATTATTAGGGACTTAGATTCTTTTTAAAAGTGTAAACACGGCGAACCAGGCTGAAAAAAGGGAATTAAATTTTTAAAAAGTATTTTGACATTAATTGAACCACAAAACAATAATGGGTTTTAAAAACTTTGGAAGGAACCAAAACCCTCTTTAGTAATATGATCTAAGCCGCAGTCACGCCACGTACAAAAACCACTTAGCCCCTGTCATTACCTTAACTATTTATTGACAGTGTTCCAAAAGAACCAAATAAATTTGAGGGTAAATAATAAAAAGAGCGCTGTATTCTTTGATCAAACGTTATTTTACAGAGGCAAGTTTGACAACAAAATCATACTAGTTATTCCAAATAGATTATGTATACAAAATTTAAAAAAGGTTATTAAAATAAAAGTTCTCCACGATATGAATAAAATATTAAAAAGAAGATGAGTGTTATTATTTTGTGTATATCAAGAAGGTGTTAAATTTAACAAAACTTAAGTTTATAAATACGAACGTTCCATAGCATAGTGAATATAGGCTTGCGCTTTTAAATTGGGGTCGGGGTTCGAATATGCGGGACAAAAACTTTTCATTTTTGTGTCATAGTTGGTTAGGGGAGGGCTGACACCCGACTGCCTGTAAAGTGAGATGATCCATGGTCGGATGGGCATGAAAAGTCGTTCCGGTCCCATTTTCTCCAAAGTCGCGGTTATCCTGGAAATTTGAGATATTGTGGGAGGTTGGTTAGGTACATTTTAAGTTTTTCCTGCTACTTAGCTTTCTCAATATAGACCGGCCGCCGTAGTAGTAATCAAATAGAGGATTTATTATGAAGTTTTTCATGAGAATTTTTTTTGCCCCAAAAAAGAATATTCAACAAAAATGAAATATTAATATAAAATAAAAAACAATCAATATAAAATTAATAATCCCAGCCGAGAAACCCAGGGGAGACAAACGGGCTGAGGGTTAGGGAAAAGAGGGAAACCGGCGGATGGCCCCAACCAACAGGGAAACAAAATGAAAATTTTTTGGGTCCCGGGATTGAACCCACGACCTGGTTTCAAAAGCACCCCCATACCACTAGGCCGGAGGCAGCTAAAAAGTTAGTAATCCCCAAATTTTCAAGAATCACTTTTCAGTTTTAACCCTTCTTAATAATTATATATCTACTGTATTAAAATTACAATTTAATAGTCACTTGGACTTTACTGACTTAGAGTCAAATTCATCATAAAAGCCCTTTCAGAAATAATAAAATCTGTGGCTCGGTCATCAAACATAAGGAGGATTATATATTCCATTTTAAATATTGGGAACTATTTAATGTTATCATTATTGTTGAATTGAGATAAAAAATTGTTCATTAAAAATATTAAAAATTTACAACCTGAAAAATCTTTTATTATTAAACGCCAATTGCCGAACGAGATAGATAAAAATAATAATTCATATCGAGTCAAAATTTGACATTTAACAGAATTTGTTGAAATAATGTTGATATAATTTTAAATTGTTCTTTATTTATGAAGATGGGGAAAATTTAAGCAAAATAAATAATAAATTAATAAAAAATTTTACGGATTTTATCGGTTTAATTTGGTTTACATTTTCCGACGTTTTAGACACTTTTTTGGGATCCATGGTCACGGAGACTGAATGTTTTTCATTCGCAAGTTTTTCACCCCACCATTTCATTTCTGTATTTAATTTATTGGGCCGTTTTACGCATACGGAGGTTATGGTATCTTGAGGTTTTAGTAGGTCGCAGTAATTTTATCTTTATTTTGTAATATGGAGCCCCAGGTGGTTTGGGTTCCTGCTTTTTTTATTGAAATTAGATGTTTTTTTTAATATCAATACCCTGCACATCCTGAGGAATCAGTGTTTTGGCAAGGATTTGTGGTTTCCAAACATAATGGGTTGGATTGATCTTACACTTCAAAAGCCTTAGGTCGCTAGTATTTCTTTATCCTTTATGACCATATAAGAGAAATTACAATCGCTTGCACTCCGGATCTTTAAAAGGATATTACATTTGAGGTGGTAAATAAATTAAATATTAAAATAAATTGACCTTTGGATGTAATTAAACATTTAAGAAGATTTGGGTCCGATAATGATGAGATTTAAGAAACTTTCTTTGGAAATGAAACTGCCCAAGTTAAGGGTTTGCTTTTGAAAAAATTCTTAAATGGGCAAATCTTAGAGAAAAAAAAAACCAAAGTCAGGGGAAAAACATATTTTTACACAACGTTGAAGGACAAAAAAGTGTAAAAATCGTTTTTTAACTAGATTATTTCCAAAATACGTCCCTGTATATTAAGACCAGTTTAATAAGCTAATGGGCAATTAGGATGAGACGCACATTAAAAGCTAAACCAATGTTAAACTTATAAAAAGACTTTTCCATGGTAGAATTAATTCAAAGTTTTCCTTAAGATATTTTCTTTTCTGTTTTATTTAATTTAAAGAAACTTTTATAACTTTCTTTTGTTAAGAGTTTAAAATACAGAAATTGTTTTAATTAAAGTTTGGGACAAGAAATAAAAGTTAATTTGTTACATTTTATTAATCCAAAAAATGCACTCTCATCAGTTTTACCTTTTAGACGTCGTTGTGGATAATTAATTAATTTTATAGTAAAAAGAGGATAGACAAATTACTAGTAAAAGTTATGCTGAAACAAAAATTATTATTTTGAGCGTACAAAGCATAGTTATATAAATATATAATTTTATTATCAATAAAATTGATAATTTCTCCTTAGATCCCTAAAAGCAATTTTGCTTTATTTCAATTTTGGAAATTTTCAATTAATCAAAACGTAGCTTGTTTTTTCTAAGCTTTAAAGATCTCGCCATTTTTTATTCCTAAGCCTTCTTGAAAAACAGTTAATTATAACAACGTGAGATTTTATTTAATATTGAGATTATTTCCAAAGACTAAATCATACCCTTAGTCGCAGAAAAAGATCAAATTTTTCACAGGTCTGAAAGTTTTAGTTAATCCATCGGAGTCGAACCTCGGGGGACTTAAAATCTTTTCATTTCTTCTACTTTTAGAATTTCATGGAGAAAATCAACCATCCTCCCATTTGTTTGAATATTACAAAGGATTTTTTTTAAGATTTTTTATATAAACAAAGTTTTATTTAAAATTCAGTTGGAGATTTTTATTGAAATAAAAAAAACTTTTAAAATGCCATATAAATTTGGTATTATGAGTTGTCGCAGCATGATATATCACTTGACTTAAATTTATAACTTGATTTTATAAAATATGAAAATTAATATTACCGATCAAGAAAATAGCCCTCCCTTATTAACTTTTAAAACAAGATTTAAAAAACTTAATGAAGGACGTATAACTCCGATAGCCAACAATTTCATTTAGCCTTTTTTTTGTGTTTAAATTTTTTAGACATGTGAATATTGAATATTCTTCATGAGAAATAAAAAAAATTCCTCAACTGAACTCACAGCTGTAAAAGGAAAAATTAAGGAAAATTATTATTTTTAAACCAATTATTATTAATTTAAATTTAAAAAACCCTTTTTTATTATTTGATTAAAGAGAAAAAATAATATTCATTAGAATACAAAATTTTATTGAACGAGGATTTTTCGCACAATACCGAAACTTTTTTACATCACATCCACATCAGCCTTTTTAGTCCACTGCGGACATAGCCCCCAATACACCCCATCCATTAGGTTTGGACTGATCCCACCACGCTGGTCCAATGGGGTTGGGTGGACGATTTTCAAGCCCATCCAGGTGGATCATTTTATTTTCAGAAAAGGGATCGGCCCAAATTCCTAACCAACCAGGGAAACAAAATGAAAAATTTGTTGGTCCCCGCAGGATTCGAACCAGACCCGGTTTCAAAAAGCCCATCCACTAGATCTGTTTAAGAAGAACATCCAAGTCCATCATTAGAAAAACCGGAAAACAGTTATATAGATATATTAAAACTTTTATTGTTAAATTATCTTTTATTTACGGTTTATTATAATATCAAATCAACTAATTTAGGATTTTTTCGTAACCAAATATATTTATTACCGAGTTTCAGATTCTTCCCAGCATCTATGATCAGGGCAGACGTTTTATATGTCTGTATTCTAATGCACATTTTTTTGAAATTTCAATTTTACCAACAAACCAGATCAAGTTGAATCATCTTAATTTTTGATCCCAAAAATAAAATTCCAATGGAAATAGAGGCAACAACCTTAAGGTCTTAGATATTTTAAAATTAGGAAACTTTTAACAAAGTTGGCCAACAGTTTTTAGAACAGCAACCCAACGAATAAATATTTAAAAGGGACTGCCACCATCCCCCGTTAGCTACGTCGGTAAATGTTTCCCTTGAGACAGCGGATCTGGCAACAAGGAGCATTTGACGGTTGAACCGAGAATGTCGGGGTGTGGTGACAACAACCCGCCCGTCACGTCGGTCACCGTGGAAGCCAGCCAAGCAAAGAGGCCGCTGCCCTGGAATCAGGAGAGCACCGACAAATTTATATTTTAAAGCAAGCTTCCTTTAAAAAACAATTAAAGCCGCCAAGAAGATTGGCCAATTATTACCATCCGTCAAAAAAATTTCTTTAATAGGGGATAAAAACTAGAAGGAGGTCTCTTACATTAAAACAAAAAGACCGGGAAAATGAGAAACATAAGCTGATGTTAACCATCGACGCTATATGAAATCGTTTAGCATGTTCTTAAAGCCCAATCATTATATTAATTTGATAACCAAAATATGGCTAATGAACATCGATTTACCAAGGATGATTAAGCAACAAATTAAAAATAAAATTTTAATAGAGAGGATGGATGGTCTTGCACCTTCAATCCAAAATTTAAATTTAACGCGAGTACAAAAACCAAAACCGAGGGACCATAAATATTTTTTTCAAACCAAAAAAAAAAAAAAAGAAAGATGTAAATTTTAAAAAAACTTGATTTTTGAAAATAAGAACAGACATATCAACCTAGTTCTCGTGACATGGATGGGAAAAGAATTGAAACGACGGAATAAATATATTTAAGAAAAAACGTAAATTAGGGATTTAAAATTTATTGTTGTTTTAAGTTTAGTTTTTTGAAGTTTGTTTTTTCATATAAACTTTAAAAAGCCTTAAAATTGTTAGACAGATTCAAACGTTTGGTTTAATGATTTTAATTATTATTAGGGAAGATTATTTTTGGAAACACGGGAACCAGGCTGAAAAAGGGAATTAAATTTTTAACAAAGTATTTCCATTAATTTGAACCTTTAAAAACAATTGGTTATTCTTTGAAGGAAAAAACCCTTTATTATGATCAACGGTCAGCCTGACGGCCCCACTTTAGCCCTCCAAATTTTAACATTTATTACACATGCTGTTCACAAAGTTAACGAAATAAATTTGAGGGAAAATAATAAATAATTGAGCAAGCGGATTGCTTGACAAACGTTATTTCAGAGGTTTCGTTTGACAACAAAAATTTACTGTTATTCCAAAAATTAGTGTATATCAATTTAAAAAAAGTGTTATTAAAAAAAGTTCGACAGATATGAAAAAATATTAAAAAAAAGATGAGGATTATTTTTTTAAAATAAGAAAGTGTTTAACTAACAATACAAGTTTATAAAACTAAGAACTGGTCCAAATAGTGATATAGGCTTGTTTTAAAACGGAGGTGGGTTGAAACCGGGGGAACAACAACTTTTCATTTTTGTCATAGTTGGTTGGGAGGGCCACCCGACCCGGGGAGAGATCCAAGTGGGATGGGAGTAAAAAGTCGTTCCCGGTCCATCTTTGTCGGTCGGTTATCCGTTCCACGAAAGGAGAGTTATATTATGGGAGTGCCTTGGAGGGCATACATAAGTTTTTCCCATACTTAGTTATCTCTATTAAATGGCGTGCAGAGTAATAAAAGGATATAATTTAATGTGTTTTATGTTTTTTTGTCCCCAAAGAAAACATAAAAAAATGAAAAATTACTATATAGAATTGTTAAATTATCAATACAGTAAATATATAGAAATCCCAGAGACGAAAGCCCTTGGGGAGACCAAACGGGTGAGGGTTAGGGTTAAAGAGAAAAACGGCGGATGATGCGAGGGTCCAGAAGAGAAGCATCATTTTTGCATTTGAGCTAAAAGCGGTTCCAGCCGCCTCAGGTGTTGTGCGAGGCTTACTTGGATTAATCCTCGTTTGCAAAAACGACTATGGGATTTTACGGTCCACATCCAACCCCACCTGTCAGTCACGTCGTAGCCAGATCCAAATAATTTTGTTTCTTTATGTTTCAGCTTTCAGGAGGTTCTAGTCAAATGGGATCGTGAAGTCAACCAGAAATACCCTTGACAGTGTCTGGTCCATATCAGGCTTAGTTAGCCAGTATCGTTCGGTTCGTGACCTCATCACGGTCCCAATAGAGCCTGGCACGATCATTTTCGAGCACGGTATCGACGAGTACTGTGATTTGGCTATCTTAGTTCCACGAAACTGTATTTCAGGACGAGCTCTTGGTCATCTCTGGGTTCTCGTTGGCACCAGTCCGTGGAGGAAGATACATCCTTAAGGATGTATCTTCTATAGTTGTTAACTTTAGTTTATTATTGTGATTATTAATGATAAATTCTGAATTTGTTATATGTAAAAAAGGTTTCAAATTAATATTTACAATAGTTAAAACAACAAATTGATTATTATAAATAAATATATTACAGACTTCTTATGAAGAAATCGCATAAATACAACTCGATAAACAATTTACAGTTCCTACAACAAACCGTTATGCGGCAAGATGGAGTGACGACGTGCGACGAGCGTGGCGACCCGTCGCCACGGCAAGCGTTGCCAGGCAATTATTCGGTTTACAAGTGAGCCTATAGATGTTTCACATCAATAAAACGCAGGTTATGTGTACCGTGGTAAACAACAAAGTCGAACTGAGTGAGAAGCCACACCGTACACTCTACTACTTATAAAAAATATATATTTATATACCTCAGTATAGCGTGGCAACCCGTCGTCGCGGCAAACGTCGCCACGCCGACAATTCAAGTAAGCCTATAGATGTTTCCCATCAAAAGTTAGGCACGTAATGAAACTCTGTTTAGAGATGTAATTAAGAATAACTAATAGAATACTGCTTCATGTGTGACACAATATTTTTTTTGAAAAATTATCTACCTTAAAAATCTTTTTCTAGAGACTTTGTATTATTTATGAAACTGGAAACTGTTTTAGAACACGTAGTGATAATTTTAAAACAAATAATACGTGGAAAATAATTTCAATGAATGGTAAATTTTATCTACATCATCAGCCAGTGTTATACCACACCTGGACCTAGGGTCCCTCGTGTACGCTTTCTCCATCAGGGTTTTGGACCGTATCCCACCACGTTATTTACGCTTAATTTTTTTTTTTTAAATAAAACGAACACTACAGACACTTGGTCCGTACTCTTTTTTGCATTTATTTATTTGTTTATGAATTACAAAAAATTTCTTACGTACTACATCGCTGCATGGGTGTTGTTAGTGCAGCAGTGAGTTCATTTAATTATTCTTATAGGTTATGAATGTTATTGTATTATTGATTGAATATTGTTGTTTTCTTAATTATTAGGTAATTATAAATAGGTATTATAAAGATACATAGTATATTTTTATTTATTTATGTATTTTATATATATATATATATATTATTAATTATTATTTTTTTTTTTTTATTATTTATATTATTATAATTTTTTTTTATTATTATTTTAAAGTTGTTTACTTACTTATACTTTGCTTTAGTTGACACACTTCTTGCTAACGTTTTCGAAATACAATAGACTAATACTAACATACACAGAGTCGGAGATCTCATCGTCGCTTCAATTGTGGTGCTTGGTGAGGTTTTCACGACCGCTGCGTCTCTGTTCCTTATTGCCATCCTTAAGTTGTACTCTATTATTTTTGAGGTTGACGCCGCCAACGCCTTTAGGTTGAAACGTCCTGATGCGTCGTCGTAGTCGTCAGTGTGTACACAAGCTGCCAGTATGTCGGGTTACCGCCTACTGCGTGCTGCACACTGTCGTGCAGTTGCAGTTTTGTTGCCGTTAGCGCATAGGATGACTGACCGTAAGCTAGGTCCTTGTGCTTCGTGAATAGTGTGGACTCGCGAACCCTCTCCCGATCCGTACCCTTGGGTGGTTGGGCTTCCTTTTCCGCCTGGGTGTACACTAGGAAAAGAGTGTTTGGATTGGTGCTAGGTATTTGCGAGTCAGGTATCCTTCGATACTTAACGATCGCACAATGGGGTTTGGACGAGTATATGCCGCCATATACTTCGTTCAGGGGCATACGCGACGTCCATCGGGTTTCTATGCGTACACAGTAGCTCTTGCTAACGCCCGCCACGAGGTTTGGCCGCGTGTACTGCATCGGAAGAGGTTTTCTGTCGATGTAGGGGTAGTTGGTTTACGTCACCGATTAGAAGAATTTCCTTCGCTCCGCGAAGTCGTGTCGCCATCACGATGGCTCCGAAGTGGTTCATTAGGGCTTCGTCGATCATGAGCCGTTTGCAGATCTTTTGTCCGGCTCCTGAACCCGTTGACCAGTACCGAGGCCATTGTGCGCACTTGGTGTTGGTGTGCGTGCTAAAACGACTTGCTAGTTTTCGCGGAGGTCTTTGGCTGCTTCTCTGGTTGTTGTGATGACGATTTCCTCTCTGCATCGAAGTTGTTGTTTTCCGCATCCGGGAACTCCATTTACCCACTTGATGGTTGGCACGCCCAGTCTACCCAGGGCGCTTCCGGACCTTGGGCTCCGATATGGTGTCTGCCATGTCTCAGGATTCTGTGGTCCAACATCACCTTGGTACATCTGGCGGTGACGACTATTGGGTCGTCCGGGGTACTTTGAACGTTGGGTGACCAGTTTGGCTGGTTGTGTCTTCGTCCAGTTCCACAAAACCAAGAGACCCACTATGAGCCGCCATAGCTGCTTCCATGGTTCCTTTCGAGACCTCTGAAGTGGCATTGTTGTATATCATGGCCTCTGCTTCCTCGAGTTTGGCCAAGAGAAGCTTTTCATTGTTTCTCCTGTATGCATGCAGAATTTCTTCAAGTCATGGTGTTTACTTCTCGTGGCTCTTGTGAGGCTTGAAACTCAAGGAGAGCATTTATGATGTGGTCCCGAGTTTCCGTAGCTCGTTCAAAGTTTTGAGGCTCACTATTCCTTTGTCGGCTTTTTGTCAGGGATGGTGTGGGGTTTTGTAGGGCAGGATTTTTAGGAGGCTCCCTCTTTGTCCTGGATGGCTGGTGACTGCTGCCCTCGGAGGATTTCAGGCTTTCTTCGATTTTTGGCAAAGCTGCTGCCATGCTTAAGGTTCTTAGGGCTGCGGTGATCATGTCTCTTTGTCTGTTTTCTCCTGAATTATTTTTTGGCTTTGGTCTTGTTTACCCTGGGCTCTTTCGTTGGCTGTTCTTAGCTGAAGGCGCTCAGACCCGCTAGTGCATCTGGATTACCATAGGATGACCCAGCTGTCGATTTTTTCAGTCGCGGTTGCGGAGACGTACTTTTAAGGAAGCTTAGGCTTTCGCCTCTGTCTCTCATACGACTACCCGTGGTTTTCGGAGGCTTTTACAAAGCGATATAGTCTGGACCTCTCCTTTCTCATGGTCAATCACCATGGCATCCAACTTATTTTGTGGGGGCTGTTGGCGCTTGTCTCTGCCTGTCCGAGTTTACTTAGCAGCGAGCATGCTTGCACGAACGGTGTTTCCGAGTCGCTCCATGCGAATAGTATGATCGTCTTATTTTTCGCTCTTACTATTCGGCACTGATGCTCGGCGACGGTCGTGTGCGGTAACGCGTCGTATGTCTTCGTTTCATGCTCGTTTTAAAAGTGCTGCCGTTCAACAGGACTGCGAGACCGGGAGAAATCTTGACAAAGTTTTTAGCCCTCGCAATGCAGAAGCTGATGCCGAGCCTCTCCGAGTTATTATCCATAAAGAGGGCTACTCCTCTGATCCTTATCCCTGGTTCCCCTTTTTCGCCCCGTTATTTTACGTTCTAGACAATTAGGTGATCAGCCTAAATTGTCCTAGCCAACCAGAAAATAATGATAACAAAAAGTTGTTTCCCCATAGGATTCTAACCCATGATCTCCGGTTCATAAAGCAAGGGCCAATTCGGCTAGACCACAGAGGCTGTCAAATTTAATTCTTCACTATATTTAACATACATATATTTTCCAATAAATTAAAATATGGTACAAACTTCTTGATTTTATAGATGTTAAAAATCAAAATGGACTTACGTATATAAAGACTTTATTTTTTTCCTTTTCAAACGCTTGACTAGGCTTGTAGTGAATGAGGTTATGTAAATAATTTTTAATTTATGAAATACACACATCTATGTTATAACTTAAACATATAACCCACCAAACCGCATCGGACCAGCGTGGTGGGAAGGAAAGTGGTGTATCAGGGGAGGCCTATGTCCAGCAGTGGACTATCATAGGCTGATGATGACGATTACATAAATATGTGCATACTTGGTATTTATCAAATTACTTATTTATGTAACTGTGACACTCTTTTTTTTTTATTCTTAAACATTCCAGCAAAAGTAAATTATTAGGATATACTTGGAATTTACAACAAGGAGAACTTTTACAGCGAGAGCTATTTAAAGGAAGATTCGAGTTTCGAGTCGATTGGAGAGTTTGAAGCAAGTTTTTAGTGGCAGTGCCGAGTTTTTAATACATAATAAATTGTGTCGCATATGCTGGTTGCAAAATAAAATGTAAGTTAACGATCTTAATTTGTATGTCTGCTTAGTAAAACCGAATTTATATATTTTTTGGCCGACTACCTAAAAAACGATTTCGTTCGGTGCGTAACATTGTTCTGTCTTTTTTTCTATAAAGGTTATATAATAATAGAGATTAGTGATTAGAGCCGCTCAGCAGCCACTCTGTGAACATTCATTGGTGGATGCCGTGTTGTCAATGAGAGGTTTTTAAACGCGTAGTTTTTAAAAAGTTAGCTCGTAGATCGCGAATCCTCTTATTTTCTTCCATCAAGTCTGTTGGCCAATACAGGGTACTCTGAAATGTTACATTGCGAATTTTTACTTCATTAGTTTACAATTAGTGCTGATATTAGTACTGGAATTGTATTTCAAACTAATTAAAATTAGGGACCAAGTGGCGTACAATTGTTAACCTAGTCATTAAGGATGTAGGTGCTGAGTCACTCTAGAACGTTGATCTTTACTCTCAATCCCTTCACCTCTACATTACCGGTATGTACTCGTAGAAACTCTGTTGGAGTATAATGTTCAAGTTAACTGTTTAACAGATCAAATTAAGTACTTCCGTCCTCTTCTTATGAGGGTAGTTCTACGATAAGGGTTTCGAGCCCATAGAAGATGGCCAGGAGAAAAGTTGGATTTTTTCATGAAATGTTAAATTATGCTAATTAACCGATTGATTACTCTGTTCACCCAATGGCAGGTTACTTTACACATATTTTATTACTGTTAAGAAGGCCAGGGTAGAGACGTCAAGATCAGGATAGATATTTATTAGACCACACAACAAATTCAGGCATTGAAATAATGAATTCAATTAATAAAATCAAACACCCTCACTCTGAAGCGTTTAATTAATAATAAAACAAAAATAAATTTACATCTCTTATACATTTAACAAAATATTAAACATCTTCTAATAATATTAATTAAATAAGTAGCTAGACTAACACCTTTTAACAGTAATCAGACTTGTGATAGTTACGATAATATTCATCGTTAAAAACGGTATAAAATTAAGGAAATAAAGGCACTTCCTTGCCTATACAAACAAAAATAAAGCTTTTTCAAAGACATTCACTGCATGGCAAGTCTCACGTTTATCACAGTTCGGTTGTAATATCCAAAATGGTTTTAGACGGCAGAATAGTGAATATGAGATCGTTGTATTGCACTGGGTCATGAAAGATCTGTAGAGATTTTCAAGTATCTAGGAGAACTCTTCTTTGTCTGCGATCTCCTTTCTCATAATCTCTTTTACGCACATAATCTGGAATTAGAATCCTCTTCAAGAAAGTCTATAATTTTCTTCTTTATTACTTCCATGACCTTTCCTTTTATTATCAATTAGTTCACTTTTCCAAGTTTTTTGAACTGGTTTTATATTTTCTCGTTCTCTAGTATACCATATTTTTTACCAACTTCCCGCTTATCATTTTCTTCTTAAAATCCTTTAGCTTCTTAAAATCCTTTTTTCTTTTTCGTTTGGAAGAGCTGAATAATTATCTTTTAGTTGCTGATAGAGCACATCTGCAAACAACAATTTTTTCGTTACTGTGTCTCTTGCAATTAGGTAATTCCACTTTTCTGTTAGGTGTAAGTTTTTCCCGCTTTCTTAATCTTTGTAACCTTTTTTTGTAACATGCCAGTTTAGTTTTTAATCTATTTATGGTTTCATCTTTTTTTTATTAACAAAATATCGTTGCCTTTTCGCTCGAGTCTGATTTAAGTTTAGCAACAAAGTTCTGGACTGAAAATTTCTTTTTGGTCATCAACTGCAATATTATCTACATTTTGTGAAGCAAGTCGTTGCCTACGCTCTTGCTTTCTTCTTCCATATTTTTCGGGCTTTACGTTGCTCTCTAGGAGTCGACAGTTTTTATTAGCCCATTTTTTTGCAATTTATACTTTTCTGGGTCATTTTTAATCCTTTCATACTTTTCTGCTTTACGTTTTTTTGTAGTTTTTCTTCATGTGTTAACTTTTTTTGCAGTGACATATCCTGTAATAATGTAAAAAAATAGAGATCGCTTTTAAATCATAACAATACCTCAATATTCCGTTTAAATCTGACTTCAGTACAATCTAACTAAATTTTAATTACTTTGTGACTACATTTTATTATATGTTTTATCTCCTCTGGCATTTATCTTGGCAGGGGAAATACACTCAGGAAAGACTTTTCATGATAAATTTAAATATTGTAATCGACGTATTACATTTTTAGCTTAGTTAAATATCCCATTGAATTAGTACAGTATTATTGAATAAATGTCATATTACACAATAGATCAAATCGTTAATATAACTTTTATGACCTACCAGTGGAGAGATGCAATGACTTTGTGAGACCACTACATCACACGGACGCGTCGCGATAACTAGCAAAATGGGGGCCTCTAACGGCTCGCTTGTTATTTGTAGTTAACTTCACGTCGTTAGATGTCCTTGAGAGGAATTTGCAATATTTCCATTTTATTTTTATATTGGTAGTAGTGAAACAAAATTTGCCAGGACACAAAAAATACAGGACAAAATTTAAGTTCAGAAAATATACACAAAAAACATACTTTGCTGAATTGTTTCTTGAAATTAATATAATATATTTATTCAAATTCATACTTACCATGCTTTAGTTTAGAAAGCGATACAAACAAATTAGGTACGGCAGTAACTTTGACTGAAATCGGCAAAAGGACTGGCCAGGGTAGATATTTTTTTGAACTTTGTTGCCAATTTCAGAAAAAATATAATATTACAGCATTTAATTGTGTCTCTATTAATTGAAATACATTAAAATAGTGTAATTTATTGTAAAGGATTGGACAATATGGAATAAAAAACCTATTTAATATTGATTGCCGTTCAAGTTACCTCTTATCGTAGAATCACCCATAAATTAATATGTGAAAATACTTTTACACTTCAAAGTCAAAGAAAATTTATAATCAAAATAAGAAAGAAGACAAAATATTTTCTTAGAATTTTATTATAGTTAGTTTAAATTATAGTTATAATGCAATTTAACAATATGATGAAACTCTAAATACACATCCATTTCAATAGTGATGAGTTGTGAGACATATTAGAATCTTATATTACGTGAATACATATTTTCTGTTGAGAAATATCTTGTTCTCCATGAACAAGTAGAAAAACATCCTGTACCTATCAATTAAGTGACATCCATTACATTATTTCGCGAAAGGAAAGGATAGGCGTCCGGTGTGATAACGGATATTGAAATAAACAGATAATATTAGAAAACTGGAGACAGTGCTAATGTTTACTATAGGAATGTTGACTTTTATATAAAATTTATTGATGTTCATATTTTACATACATTACTCATCATCATCATCAGCCTGTATTTGTCCAGTGCTGGATATAGGCGTCTAATGATAATTTAGGGGATTTTGGTATACTCTGTATTCCATCACGCTGGTCCATTGCGGGTTGGTGGGCGGACCGACATTTGTAGCCCATCCGACGAATCAATTATCTTACTTTTTAGATATTCGGGTAATTGGCCGTGCTCTAATAACTAAACAACAATAAAACCTGTTGAGTCCCATGGATTCAAACCCCGACCTCAGGTTTCCAAAGCACACCACTTACCACTAGGCTGACGAAGGCATTTAATGTATTACTTAGCTTTTTAAATTAAATTCATCAAAACACTGGTGGTCTTGCGAAACAGCATACCTAACCCTTGTTAGCGCATTAGAATATGTTGGTTCATTAAAACTTGCTTTCACTCGCAGACTTCTGCGTGAATTAAATACAAAGTTTAATGGCTTTTGCTTCGACTATGACGAGTTTCATATTGACTTCAACCTAGTTCATCCTCGAACCGTTTGAAACTATAAAATTGCTAGAAAAAACACCACTTCTGGCCTTTTCAATTATCTAGACCCAAAATTTCATCGTTTCATGTCCAACAGAGACGATTTTCATATAAACTTTCATCCCTATTTCAACCACTTTTATAGCTAAAATAAATGTCTAGTCGTTTCTCGAGATCTTTTCTAATTATGTGCCAAATTTCATTAAATTGGTTTAATGGTTGGGACAGTAAAGACCGACAGACAGTCGTACTGAGCTGATTTTTTATTTAAAATATTAGAGCATACTTATTATTAGGTCGCATTTCAATGATATAATAAGACACTAAAGTAGTTTTATTTGTATTATAGTTATTTTAGAATTTAGTGTACAATTGAAAGAAGATTTATACGCTTCTTCAAATTCTTAGGCTACATTCGTATTATTATTAGTGAAAGTTTTATAGTTATGCGTATGAACAAATCAAATTTAAAAGTCAACATACCTTGTCCTTATACTTTTTTAACATTACTGTTTATTTTTCGTAAACTGTCTATAAAACAGTTTTAAAATCTTTTAAAATAGAAGTAAGAAGAATAAAAGATACTAAGTGGCCTTTGGTAGGAATACAGTTTATACAACACAGAAAAAATATTAAACAATCATAAAATTCAACCTTATAATTATTAATGAAAATAGCTATAAATTATAAAAAGTATATATATAAAAAGCGACCACCAACGCACATTGGACCAGCGTGGTAGTATACAGTCCAAAATACCTCTTAAAAAGGGCCTAAGGAAAAGGCCTAGGTCAGTACTAAACTTATATAGGCTGATGATGATATATATATAAAAGTGCTATGTCACCTTTTTACAGGGGCCGTCTGGAAAATAACCACCGTGGTGCCTATTTCTACCGTTTAGCGCTAATGGATAAATAGCAAAGTCTTTTGGTTTAGAGGCACCGTAGCGAGCGTAATTACCAGGTAAATGAGACGTAAATAAGTCGGTGGGTTGATTTGTAGCTTCTTATTTTGCGTTTTTATGTGCTAAGCGAATCACTAACTATAGGTAAACGTCCTGCCGTAATTGTCTAAGTTATGTCTTGTTGCTTTAATCAGTTAAAATATGAATTAG
Organism: Lamproptera curius; assembly: GCA_029286875.1. NCBI lineage: Eukaryota > Metazoa > Arthropoda > Insecta > Lepidoptera > Papilionidae > Lamproptera > Lamproptera curius. The sequence continues at coordinate 28,887 of JAGSMT010000439.1, forward strand.
ATAATTAAAATTAGTTTGAAAGAATGTACAAATGGCGACGTAAAAGTATGCGTCCGAACCCAATGTTGTTGAAACTGGTAGTTTCAAATCGGCAGAATGCAATTTTAACTTTTACGAAATAGCTGATATGCAGGGCTACTTTTTAAAACAATATTGAGGCCATAATTATGCACTTCTCCAAATGCTTATAACACTACAGCCCGTAAAAGGTTTATGACTACTAACACTGTTCTAATTCACCGTGAATTTATATAGAAAATAATAATAGAGTATTTTTAAAGCAATGAAATATTTGTGGTTATAAATATATGCATATTTTCTATTAGTCTAACTTTAGTTTATAGAAATAAATTACATCACTTTTAAAATGCTTTATATTATTTTTCAGACCGTAACAGGTAAGCTTCGGAATAGTTTTCAACAAATAATATCGTGGACAGCTCGGTAAAATTTGAAGATAAAGTACGCAGAAACTATTTATCCTTTGACTGGATTTAATGAGAAAAACCTATTATTGACTTTGTATAATAAAATGCATAACTATTTATAATATTATAATGACAAACTTTACTCCGATAGGTTCAAATGTGATAATAAAATACTTTCTAGACTAATATTTAAATAACTTTTATTGAATAAATGATACAGCGATGCTTTGATGTTAAATATAGCACATCCTCGTGCGATTAAATTTCAAATGCTAGCTCAACCTTATGGAAGAGATTTGAACTAAGTTTTTCATAACAGTATTTCTTTACATTGTCAATAATAAAGTTCGCGACTGCATATATCTATGTTTTAAGAATAACTTACAATATTCACAATTTTAACATTTAAAAATTCAATCAGGCACATTCAAAACTTATTTAAGATAATACAATTTAAGTTCACATAAACGTTATTGAATTAAAAAAAAAACATTTTATGAGCATAAAACGTAAATCAACGACATTTGATTAAATTAATACCTTAAAGACGTTAGAGATTTTAAATTGCAGTGGCGGAAATTGCCATGCAATTTAGTACAAGAACACGTTTTATCTGCTTGTATTGCATTAAATTGCAATATATAATACGCTGTTCAAAGTCAGTCTTTTTTGGTAAAATTTTAAACACTATTGTCCTAAGATCTAAAGATCATCGCAGCCGAGTGTTATTTCTCCCACCGAATAAGGTTCCAATTTGTCGTTGCTGTAGGACTCGGTACCTGCGGCTTGGTTCAGGCCAGGAAAGCTAAACGACCTGACCGGCCCTAGGTGGAAGGACAGACGTAGAGACGGCTGCAGTGGGCCCCATGGGTCCTGGGTAATAGATTCGAAGGAGTCTGTTGCCAACCTGCATAGGGGCTACGACGAAGAGGGCGCTAGTTCTAGCGTGTGCTGATACAATAGAATGTATGGTCACATAAGAGAGAAGAACGAAAACGTCACCGTGACCCCTTAAGGCGCCAGTAAGGAACAACGTGCTGACGTTAGTCTAAGTCCGAAATAACCTGTCTTTGCCTTCGAGAGGGAGGATATACGTAAGCATTCTCTTTTCCGTTTTCACGTGCCTTAAGTTAACGCCTTGAGGCTTAATCTGTATTACAAAAAATAATGAAAAATACATCAATGTGCCAAGTATGATATTTTTATCAAGTTACGGTACAAATTTATATCTCCATAATGCTCTTGCTTATGTTTAGATCTGTTTTTGCTTTTGTTTTTGCTACCCATAATAAAAAAATTTGGACCAACTTTAAAAAAAAGAAATTAAGTTCAGAATGGAACTCTATTTTGTACTAAATTTTAGTTTTTAACTGTGTCTGTTAGAACAGAGATTTTTATGATTCTCCATTACTCATCTCCAACTGATTTACAAAGTCAACAGCAGCTATCAAAATATAAAATTCATATGAAATTATTCGCCACTGTCACGTTGTTAATTTCATGTACAAATAAACTTTAAATTTAGCGTATATTTATGATAAATATTTAACTATGTTATTAGTAATTTATGCTTCGCGCAGACGAGCTGAGAAGAGGCTGCGGTCTCTGGGGACGCTAAAATAATAACAGATGATGGTAAGATGGGTGATTAATATTACAGTAATTGTATGCACTTACTAAGTCAATTTAATATATCTGCCTATTTACCAACATTGTATAATAAAATTACTTTAAATTTAATATAACTTGGAGTTAAAATTGTTGCCTATTAAACACTTTATAGCATATACTAGCAATTACTTGCAATTGTATGTGAAACTTTTTAAAAAGTGTGACCTGTAATCCAACTTACGAAAATGTTTAATTCATTTTCTGAATTTGAACTTAATTCATTCTATAAAATGACAGTTAAGAAGACATTTTACAATTTTGATGAAGAATGGGCAATAACATTTATCCATATATATAAGTATAATTATTAATATAACATTTATCTATATTTACGGGCAAAAATATTTTTAATATGGTTATATACTTTTTATTTTATTATAAGGTATTAAAATTATTTAATTTTGTTGCTACTTGTTAATCTTATATTAACACAAATGTTTTCTTCTGAATTTTAGAAATATCATGATTAATTTATAGTGTGCTAAATTAAACAGAATCCTATATATACCTCTCACGAAACTTATGTTATCAAAACGGATAAAACGTTTTACACTACATTTCTTACAAAATTACAAATTTCAAAATTACTTTAGAAAAGGAAGCTTTAATACTTATAAATCATTATATATTTTTTGTTTCTTCATCTATATCTTCTTTCGCTCTTAACTATTTTTATAATACAAATACCTAATAATTTAAGGCATCACAATACAAAAGCCACCAACCCGCATTGGACCAGCGTGGTGGGGAACGGTCCAAAAGCCCCTAATGGATAGGGGTGTATTAGGGGAGCCTATGTCCAGCGTGGACTTTCACAGGCTGATGATGATGATGATGATGATGAATAATTTAAGCGGATTTTATCACAAGTTGATTTTGGAGCAATAATTGCCGCATTTTAATACTGTACGACTGCTTTAACAGTATATTACCTACCAAAGAGACATTACGGTAATATGATCAGAGTCGATTTAAAGCAAAACATCCTGGGTTGAGTCAGTAAATTCAGTTCTATTCAAAACGAAAGACGTTTGTGTTTACCGACTTTTGGTCTGCGACGAAATAGACACAACGGAAGTACTGTCACAGATAGTCCCTTGTGAAAAGGACCTACTACTTTAAAGAGACCTATCGCCATGATAAAAATTTTCAAGTATATAAAATTCTTATCTGTTTTATTTTACTAAGAAATTTTGGATTGTCGTGATGATAACAGCACGCCCCTTCAAGGTTCTTTCTTCTTTTTACTTTGATGGCATTCTTTAACTTGGAAATGAAAGGTGGAAGCATATTGGCTAGTATCAAGGCTTCCACGCTCCAGGTAATCCATCAACAATATCTCTCCTGAGTCGTTGTAGTTGTTTCGGACTGTCGGATTACATTCACCGCGCTCATCTTGCGGTGACTTTTTTCATATTAAAGATTGTTTTAATATGGATTGAAGACTTTGGTGTAAAATGCCCGATTCTTTATTATTCTCTAATTAAGTATAGGGCTTACTACCCTATACTATAATTTGAGAATCGGTGTTCTATGATCGCCTTATACAATTTTTACGGCTTTAACTACATTTTTTTTGGTTGCGAAACCTCGATGAACAGCTGCAACGATGTTCATCGTCCGGCTCGTTCTCCCTACTCGAAATTAAGAACCCCACCTTGTCATAGTAGAATTTCTCGATTTTTCAGAAAAAACAAAAGACAATACTTTTTCTTTATTAAAACATCAAATATCTAAGCTATGCCTGTGAGTATTTTACGAGTACATATCTCGTTCTCATTACTATTTGATCCCTTTTTATATCACATATAAAATAAAAACAATATTAATGTTTACCTTTAACTGTTTTGGTATGAACTTTTCAAATTCTTCCAGAGAACAAACTGAGATTTATTTGCGCTACTATTTAAGTTAATATTTTTCGAACGCGTTTATGTAAACTGGTGACTGATCGTATTTAAAGATGGGTGACAGAGCTTTGGCCTTCCGTTCGGCCATGTAGATGTTTTCTGTGTTACCCCGTTCTGCAATGGGCTTTACTGGGACTAGCGCTCGGTGTAGTACGCAAAGTTGAAGTGTTATTTACTTATTGCGGTTTTGGGGAGAATAGCGGCACGTTTTTGCCCTTTCTTTTTTTCTTCTATATCGATTACGAGAACGTGTGTTTGTGGCACGGGGCTTATGGAACATGTGCATGAGAGCGCAGAGAGTTTCACCAACAAGTGAGATTTTTTTTTGACAACACTGGCAAATGATTTAACAAATCTTAATTATAACAATGAAATAAAGTTTTAATTACAAAGGTAGCTGGTATTTTTATACACGCATTTGCCTATTTAAAAAAATACTAGTACGAATATTTTGAGAAAAATCAATCAATTAAATTTTTACTATTATTTTAAGGTAGCTGCGTGAAATAAAGTTAAAAATTAAAGTCCAACCGAAACTGGTTTTCCGGCCGAAACCGAAACCGAAACCGAAACTCACTTGGTCAAGTATAAAATTTCTTATAATACTGAAATATGGTGCTTTTTACCCATTGAAATGGAGACACAGTATATTAAGTTTCTGGTAATGACTTATTTAAGCTGATAATATTTTTTTGTAACGAAATATTAAAATCAAAACAATATTTTTTTTAACTAAAATTTTCCAAAAGCAATAAACAAAGTACTAATTATAACTATTGCGTTAACTATTAAATATTGGTATTTTGAGATCTTTCTAATTAATACTTTGGTTTGTATTTGAAGTTCCAAGAGGGGACCAAAAAGTTGTGAAAATGAGATAGAATATAATGAGAATTGAAAACTTAAATATTTATTTTTCTGCATATTCCCCTTACACATAGACTCCAGCGTTAAATTGATGACAAGGTGAAAACAGATAGGTGCCAGATCTGGTGAATATGGCGATGGTCAACCAATGGAAAGCCATCTTGCTGAATGACAGCATCTATGAGCACGTGAAATATCAAGACGAAACAGTACACCCCTACGATGCTTATATTTTTTATTCCACTCTCCAGATTATCAATGAACAATATCACTTCCGACTCACAAAATGTTGAGGCCATAACCTTGCCGTTTCCATTACAAGATTTCTGTTGTCTGCCTCCTGATCAAAAGGATTACCCAAAACGTGACACAAGAGAAAAACCAGACAAAATCTTTTTAGAACTTGTCCTACGATATCTTTGAAATATCAAATCGACTATGTTTTTCATTCTCGGCACTCATCTTGCGGAGAATTTTATAATTTTCAAAAATTGTGTCAATATGGATTGAATGAGTTATATATATGATCTTTATTCAATATGGAAGCATTTCATACAACATCCTTATTGATTGTCAAATAAACTTTCATCGGTTTGGAAACGAAAGCCTCTGACTTGAGAAAAACCGAACTTAGCGAGACCAAAATATCTTTTACATACAACATCATATTTTAACAGTTTGAAATAGCCTGGAGCAAAGAGTTAAATACCAGTATGTGTTATCTATCTATCTATTACAGCAATAATAGCCTTTATCACACAAAGGTTTCTTTACAACTTTTTAGGATTTATTATGCGATAAAAGCTGAACGTTTACTGAACGTCAAAATGCCCTTTTCTCAAATTACGTATCAGATGGTATTCTTCGGTCGCTCAAAATAGTTATTTCCAAATTTGGCAGCATTTTCTTGAAAGACTGAGATCGATGGACGGCTGCAATGATATTCGTCTTCCGTGCTCTTTCGCCCTACTCTGAATTGAGAAGCTCCTCCACCCTGTGACAATGAATACGGTAGAGCAGACTCCTCTAATGTTGTCTCCAAATCGCAATGAAACTCATGCGTTGTTAATTTTTTTAAACAGAGGTTTTTAATAACAAGCCCGCACTTGGATTTTCTCTGTTTTTGTGAACACGTTTCGACGGAAAGCAAACAAATGACTACATTTAGAAAGAAATTAAAGAGAATCGGAGATATTTTTGAATAAAAATATCTGAGCTATGCCTTCCAGTGTTTATTTATTTTTGTTAGCAAAGAATACATATGATGTTCTCACTACTTTTTGATCCCTTTTCGTCATTCTACTAGAATCCTCTATCTGTTTGAGGTAACTTTGAGTGGTTGACAGATCTGCATCTGAGCTCGATTGTAGCAATGATACACTTACTTTCGCTACAAGTTTGTTTAAATTTTCAAATCGTTTAATTTTTCATAACATGACAATTTCTAAAACCAGTTTCGGTTTCGGCAAAAGTTTCAGTCAAATTGGCCGAAACCGAAACTGACGAACAACTAGATTTTGCGAAACTCAGCGAAACCGAAACCGAAATTTCGGTCGGACACTATTAAAAACTAATTTTTATTCAGATGATGTCATCCTTCGCCAAAAGTTTGAATCAAATTTTCGTTCTTTCTACAACTTTGTGCTTCTTTCTGAAATTTAACACCTGTATGGGTATATTCTGTTGAAGATTTGATGGTAAATGGTGCGTTCTAAAACTTGCCCACATTCCCTTACAAAACTATAACAAGATATTAAGAAATGTACTTAAAATAAAAACCCAAGTCATGTACGACTCGGTTTTTTTTCTTATTTGATATTTATATGATACTCTAAATATTACTAATTCAGTACTAATCATTCAACACACCCTTTTTCCATCCGCCCTTTCAGTACTTTAAATTAACTCTTGATTTTGATTCCTTAACCTAATAATTACCCTTTGTAAATTTGTTTTTTCTGTTTATGTGAGTATAAAATATAAATAAACTTAAATTTTTTATTTAAAGCAACTAAAAATTTGGAATTTTAAAGCTTTTAGTTTAGAAATCAGATTGAATTGTGTGTGTAACTATTTTTATGAGGAAATTTTCTCTTTTATTCTATAGCATTTTTCTTAAAAGCTCGTAAAAAGTTTTATTTGTGGCTCGTAACTTATTTAGCACTGTTATATAAATAAAGTGATGCGATAAATGGTTGTCAATTCTCTGCATTTTTGCCGAGAATTCACAAAAAAAATTACATTTAATAAAGAAACATTAATGATTGAATTATTTGTTAACAATTATTATAATTTTGTAATATCATCCCACATTTATTATTTTCCTTTCCCTTTGTAAAACCTTTTGCTTAAATTTAAGATTTAAGGAATTCTATACGTTTAAAAGTTTAAATACTAAGGTTTTAGTTTAATAGCTGTTAAACTTAAACTTTAATTTCAACCGACAAGTTTTTAATTTAATACATGGCTCACGCCAATTAAAAAACCTGTACTCCTCTGCGTTATAAAAAACGCATTGAAAAAATCCAAATTTAATAAGAATAAACAGTAACTTTAAAAACATTTTTATTACAAATTAATATATTAAACCATAGCATAAATATACTATGCGTCGGGATAAATCGAGAGACGACTTATCGATAGATCTAAACAATGGTAGTTGTAAAGGTACATCAGCTAGTACTGAAAACATTTTGATAGTTACAAAAGTGTATTACTAGGCTAAGACACTAAGAAAAAAAAATGGTTGCCTGTAAAAACGGTGCCTGTACACGTGACAACGCCTTTTAGTGGTAGAATGATTGTAATGTGTATATTCATTCGTATAGTGGGAAGAAGTTAAAATAATAATAACAATTCAAAATATTCAAATAATGGTTTTACAAACTACTAGATACAGTTTACTATTTGTTTGCTACGACGGCAAGAACGCTTGTGTGTAAAAGAGTCGGAAGGTATGAACCGGTAAGCATGCGCCTCTTTCTCATTCTGTCTTTCACTTATCAGGGTAACTGCGAACGAATAAGAGAGACGTGTGCCTCTCACTTTCTCTTATCGTTGCTTATGGAGAACTTTACGTGAGCGGCGCTGTGATACAGTTTACAAGAGTGCCTCTATATCTTAAACCAATTTATAAGACGTTGTCACGTCAAAAGTTCAATATGATTCCTTGCGCACTCGTATAATATTTCTCATTATAGCAATATAGCAATTGATGCTATTTTAATCTTAGGAGAAATATTAAGGTAGAAAAATGTTTTATGTAAAAAAAATCAAAATTTATCATGTTATTTTAATGTGTAACATCACCAATTTTAACCTATCATAAGTATTATAAAACCGCAGGGAATTTTTTAGAAAGCATTTAAAATAAGTTTAGCAAAGATTCATGCTCATTTGAAAATTAAAGCCGGAGTCTGACAAGCTGAGACGGGCATTGCGCAGGTGAGTGTTAAATTCCATTTTTTATTGCTGCTGATGGTGAAAATGTTTTATGTTTATTGGATCCACTTCTTAAATAACGTTTAATACTAATATATTGTTCTTTTACTATAATTTTTAAGATTTTGTTTATTAAAATATATTAGAACAAACTTAAGTAAAAGCTTGGCTTGGACGAAATGTTCAACAAAACATATTTATTAAAGGCAAATAAATGTAGAATTGTACAATAGTGAAGGGATCAAATTACTGGCGGTATATTTGTTTGCCACAGGTTGTTTCTGAGCTCCATAAAGAGGAATGCAACCGCCGCATCATCCATCATCAAGACAATGCGAGTTCTCACATCGCGCACATAAAAAAAGAGTTTTTAGAGCAAGAAAACTTAGATTTATTAGACCGTCCCCCGTACAGCCCCGACCTGAGCCCTAATGATTTCTTTACTTTCCCTAAAATAAAGAATAAGTTTCGTGGTCAGAGATTTTCATCACCCTAAAGATGCAGTGGACGCTTACAAAACGCTATTTTCAAGACCGAAACTTCCAAATGGAATGGTTGCTTTAATTATGGTTCCATAGTATGAAAAGGTGAAAATTTTGGAATTACTTGAAGCAATAAATACATTTTTAAATAGAAATGTTAGCCACCTCTTTGATTCCTCGAAATTTAGATCAGTACCACCCTCGTAATTAGCACGAGTTTAAAATTTATCTTACGATGACAAGAATTTTTAAATTAATTTCAAAAATATAGTATAAAACAATAGTAATTTTATTAAAACAACGAAGGGAATATCAAATCCACTAATTTAGGATTTTTGCGTTACTTAAATATATGAGCCGATCTAGTTCGGATTCTTTCCAGCATCCGTGATCACGGGCAGATTAAGTTGGTATATGTCTGTATCTCAACGTTTTGGAATAACCGTTAGAATTTTTATTTAAAATTGACATATCTTTATTTTCTTCATTTTGAACATTGGTTTGACAAAAAGTACTTATGTTATCCTGTGGCTTTGTAGTTTTTATTCTTTGGATATAATTTTAAAATTATTGAATCCTATAAAGGGGCAAGACCAACCATCTTCTCTATTAAAATTTGAATATTTTTTAATTTCCATTGCTTCCCGAATCATCCCTGGTATAAATTGATGTTCTTTTGCAATATTTTGGTTCATCAACCTAATATAATAATTGGGCGTGTCTAAAATATGTTACAAATTGAGATTTCTTATGGCGTCGCTATATGCTTTTGATTCCGGTTCTAACTGGTCGTTTTGTTTGTCTAATGTAAGAAGACACAATCACAGTCTAGCTTTACACACCCGGTACCTGTAAAGGAATTTTACATTTGTCGGATGGTAATAATTGGCCAATCTTCTTCAGCGGCTTGTTATAGTTTCGAACCACGCTTTAAAATATAACCTCTGATGTAGGTAAGACAGCAGGCACTTTATGACTGTGGCTGGCTTCACACGGTGTCTGCGACGTAGACGTGAAACTTGAGTTTGTTTCCAAGCAGCACCTGCCTGACATTCACCAGTTCAGCCGTCAAATGCTCCTCGTCGCAGATCCGCTGTGCTCTCTAAAGCAAACATTTACCAACAGTAGCTAACTGCGTGGGATGGTGGTGAGAATCGGTTCGGGTTAGAAGCGAGTATCAGGGGATTGACCGTCTTGGAGTTCATTGAAAAATCGATAAAGGATGATTATAATTATTATGTGCTATTTAGGTGGGGTAAGGGATCCTAACAACATCTTCGGAACCCAAGCCAACCTCACCTGACGTGGTGACCCTGCCAAACAACGAACGAGGCTCTGGCGAACCACCCACCAACCCGCATTAGACCAGCGTGGTGGGATGGTCCAAAACCCCTAATGGTTAGACGAAAACGCCTGGCCCCAGTTCCCGGTAGCCTTGCTATTCCTCGCCAAGGCGGCGCCACGGTAACAGCAGGGCGGGGTGCTAAAATCCCCGGGAGTACTAGGCCACCAAAACTAACTGACGTGAGATGGCACGTTTTGGGATTGAGTGAAGTCCGTAGAGAGGGCGAGGATACTCTAACCCTAGAATCAGGCCATCTTCTTTACTTCAGGCAGGAGAAAATCCATCCAGGACGAGTCGGGTTCCTTGTCAATAAATCCTCATTGGCAATGTAACTGAAGTATCCAGTGTGTCAGCGAGGGTTGCGTACCTTGGGACAAAGCTGACTAATAGATACAGCCTGAAAATTATCCAAGTGACGCACCAACGTCGATATACCGGATGATGATGTCGAAGATATGTACGAGGACATCTCAAGAGCCTTACATAACACCACCAAGGCTTAAATGAAAGGTTTTAATGAACTCGTTCTTTAAGAAACTGCCCCAAAGGAAATGGACGTGGCAGAGCCCCGATACTATGACCAAAAATGAGGTAGAATTCATTATATCGAACAAAGCGCATATTCAGGGATGTCTCAGTGATCACAAGGTTCAAGACCGGAAGTGATCACCGACTTCTGAAGGCACCCTGAATATAGATTTGAAGCTGAACGGTCCCGATTGATGAAGTCTACAGCTCCGGCCTAATCTGCGCCAGCCTATCATTGATCCTGGCACATTTCAGATCAATCTGGAAAATCGATTTGCTGCCTTGGAAAATACAATCGACGTGGACGTTGACGAGGAACTCGATCGAGTGGTAGAAATTCTTCGGGACGAGGGTGCTAAACTCTGCGGTCTGCGACGTGCGGGCAAAAGTCCAAACTTTCGGGAGAAACACTAGATCTCATGGTAAAGCGACAAATGATCCAACCGTCTCTTTGTTAGAACAGCGGGTTCTTATAAAACCATGTCCAAGCTGATAAGGCGCGACCTCCGTCACTCAATACGCTCTCAATACAGAGAGCTATTGAGCAAAACCGGGGTCCAAAGTCTTTGTACAACAGCTGGAAGAAGCCATCTAACGAAGTTGACCAAAGAGAACGGAGAAGTCGTCGCTTCTAGACCAGAGGTTCTCTCGGAGGTTGAAAGCTTTACAGCCAGTTATACGCGTCGCATTCAGCACACCTGGAGCCGGATGAGGAGGATTCTCGAGCCACTCTTACCCGCCATGTGTCGGAGGATCTTCTAGAAATAGGCCTAGATGAAATCGAGTGGGCTCTTGAGCAACTGCAAAATGGAAAAGCCCCGGGAGGACGGAGTCACGACGGAGCTTCTGAAGACCGCCGGTAAACCGGTGCTGAAAGACTCCGCCGTCTATTTAACTCTGCCTTCTCTTCGGGAGAACTCCTGAGGCATGGCATATCTACGATGAGGCGCCTCAGGATTTGTTCTAAGTCCGTAGGCAGTCCCTCAACGTGACATCATTCTTAGCGGCGGCTTTCAACTGCCGGTTCTCCTTCTCAAGCAGCCTTAGACGCCACTTCCTCCTCGAGGGCCTCCACCCGAGCTACTAGAGCCCTTTTGTCGGCGAGTATTTGCGGATATCAGCCGACTGGGTGGAGCGCTCATGACGTCCACCAACTGTTTTACGGAGGAGCACTCTTTAAGGGCACGTACGTAGTGCCCTTCAGGTTGCCGGATTTTGTGGCAACCTGGGAGTATTACCAAATGTAAGTAATAAAACCAAATGGCAACACTAAAGGAGTTTATTTTCTTTCATTGTTAGCTCTGTAATGTTATTTTTAGGAATTATATATTCAAAAAGATTTTGTTAACATTTCAAAGCTAACTTGATTATGTTTTTTTAATAATATTATTTTTATAAATTGATATATGATGAGGAGGTTCTTCAAACTTTTCAAACAAAGTTTCAAACATTTTGTTTTTAAATTTATAGCATTCTGTGCAGATGTTTATATTACTACTTTAGACTTTACTTACTAGCCCATATATAGAATTTTTCAATCTTGTGATCTAATTTACTTGACAAGGAGTCATTAATGTTTTTATATAAATTTTTCAGTGTCGTATTAATGTTACATAATAATCTCTAAGCTACATCAAATACTATAAACAGGAAAGAGAGAAGAGGTTGCAATATGATATTTCTTTTAAGCAAATATAGGATACTTCGAGATACATACTTTTTAGTGGTTTGATGAAGTTTTAAACAAGTTTTTGAATTTTTGACGAAGCTTTTATTACTATAATTAAATTGAAATAAAAATAATTTTATGTTTTTTTATTTTGTCCAAAGTAGCCTAGCCCACCTAACAATAAAATCACCAGGGTATTAATACTAGAACCCATGCTGTTGGATGCAGTTGTTCGTTCCAAGTGTTTTAACCGCTTGCTTTGTTTGCTTTGTTGTTTGCTTCTATTATTATGTTAAATCAAGTATTAGTCTGCTTAACATTGACCTCAAAATTTAGTTCCTTTAAAATAAAAATATTGTTACAAAGTCTTGCTGTTGCAGTAGGCAAATTAAACATGTAAAACTACCGAAAAGGTATACTCAATAATCAATAATTTAATTAGATTCCTTTATTTAAATAACAGATATTTCAGCTTTTGCCCAAATGTGCAAAATTACGGAAATTAAATGTAAACTTAAATTGTTTTTAAAGTTGTTTTTTCCTGTTTTTATGAAGGACATGCAATTTTACTGTTTCAATGCAAAGGCAACGTAGGTGTATAACGAATTGGTTATAGAGACACGCATCCCATGCCTCACAATGTCATGTGGCAAATTTATATATGTTTTTGGTAAATGATACAAAAACGCACATGTTGCAAAACATTATAATATAAACTTAATAGTTAAAACAATAAATTAACAATAATTTTTAAGAAATAATACTCAAGGATTTCATGGGCATTCTCTTGGGCAAGGCAATGTTTATAATTTAAAAAACAATACCTCGAAAGGAAATGCACCAGAACTTTAATAATATACTGTGTACTGTGAAGACTTAGATTTTTACTTATACTTGCAAAATAAAATGGTCAACCCTGAAGGATACCTTTTCATCTTCTTATGGGCTTTATGTCAGATTTAAGCACAACGATGTCATAAATAAATAATTCCTCTAATATATTTTACACTTTAATGCGAGCTTTATAACTAATCGATATTTATTTAAAATATATATTTGCTTACGTTATTGTTATTTCATGGCAATTTTAATTTAATTGAAAAATACCTAAATTCTATACTACCATAAATTGGGTTTAAATCACACGTTTTTTAGTTAGTTAACGCACTAGGAACTTATGTTTTGTATCCCCATTTTGTCTGTTTGTCTTTATGTAAGTATAGATATATAAGTGAAATTTCAACAAAAAAATATGAGCAAGTATCAGTGCGCACCTATTTTAAATCTCTAATAACTTTAAGGTTTTCATTTCATAAAATGTCGTCTATAACTACATAGAATATTTTAATGCAATAACTTTTATAATTTAAAACTATATTATTTAAATAAGCTTGATTTGATTTATTGCAATTTTGTGAAACAAACAATTTTTTTTATTAAAATGCTTATTGTTCGTTATTCTTGGAAACATGAATACTATCGCTATTTTATTCTAGACGATTTCAAGGAGTACAATTATTTAAAATATTTTATGAATCTTTTAGGTGTTGGCACGTTTTAATGTAATCACCGAGATTGGATTTGATGCTGAATTTTTTTTTATTTCTCAAATATCAACTAATCTACTTGTCACAAACTATTAAAAGATGGGATAATGGAATATCTATCATTTTAGACCAATGAGCGGAAAAGAGGTAACATATTATATATTTATATTAGAACCTCCTTAATAATCGTTAAGTACACAATACTATCAATGTTCTTCTGGTAAAATAAGATAGAACTCAAATCCAAAAGTTCTAGCTAATTAAATAATCCATTATTAAAATTTTATTTGTTTTATTAATAGGCACTAAAGTCAGCTTTACCAATAGCAAAATCTTCTTCAAGCAGAATCTGTTTTTCGATAATGATAGTATTTCCTCATTTGGTGAAACCTCTATGGTGAAACAACTTTTAAGTTCAAATTATCATTCCCATATCCTTTTTAACGAGTGTTAAATCAACGCCCAAAATTACAAAAAAGTTCTCTACCTTTATACAAAACTGTTTTTTTCTTATAAAGCCAAAAGAATTTACGCTCATGCAGTCCTTATTTTCCCCAATCGACTATGGTGACGTGTGCTTTGACCTAAATTCAGATCACTCAATAAACTAGACCGACTTCTAAATAACTGCATTCGATTTCTTTTTGACCTTCGTAAGTATGACTATGTGTCACCCTGCTCGCACAATTGAGTATACCCATTCCCAACGCGCTCATTATCTCTCCTACTTTATAATTAATTCTCCTTCCACTACTTATATATCTTCGCATTTCATCTGTAGCCATCTCTGTGAAGTCAGTAACAAAAAACCTTCTCTTGACACAAATCGTCTCCATTCATTCTCATTCTTTATTCAATAAATAATTTAGGAATAGCTGCCATCAATGTAGAATGGCTAGAATGGTTTCGGTTTATGGTAAAGTTCATGTATACCTGTTAAACCAAATTTATAACAAGAGTCTTTTTTTTCGTTCTGTCTTTTGGACTTTTTATCAAATTGTTGTTTCTGTTTAATCGTACGCCATTATATTTTCTTCACCACCCTAGGTTGACTGGGTAGAATGCCAACGTCATTAACTTTGTTCTTTGTACTTAATATTATTGTTTTGTGTACATGGTTTAATAAAAATTACCGGTGGTAGGTCCCCGTTTACAGGGACCGTCTGGGTGGGTCCACGCGGTCCTATTTCTGCCGCAAGCAGTGGTGTGAAAACACTGCTGTGTTCCGGTTTGAAGGCACCTGTGCTATTTACTGCTGGGTAAACGAGACTTAAAACCATGTTTCCGGTAGGCAGCGCGTTGGCGATACCCACTGGATTGCTAATGTCAATGGCGTCGGTGATCACTTCCTATCAGGTGGCCAATGCTCGTCTGCCTGCGATGCCATAAAAAATTAATGAAATAACTGTTGCGAGAACTTTTAGCTAAATTAAATTAATTGCCTCTGACCATATATCTTCAATGTTTACTACGTCTGTTTGTACTGTTGAAATAAGGATAATAGTTTTTAAAATCATCTAGGATGAAATCGCTCGATTAAATTGATACGTTATAGACAAGTTAATATCAACAAAGAAACTTTGCTTATTATGGTAATTAGCATAAAAAAAATTTAAAACGTAAAAAAAAATTAAATTAAATACAAAATTATTTAAAGTTCACTTAAATAAAGTTATAACTTTTATACTTATTAAAGTTTGCTTTTCTAGATCTTTATAATTTTAAAGGTAGAAATGAAAGGTTAAACAGTTTTACGTTTTCAGGGGATTATTATTTCTGTCCTAAGTAAACATTAGGATTCTGTTTAATTTAGCCAGTATGAAAAAAGTCATATATTTCTAAATTACAGAATGAAACCCGTTGAACCCATGGAAACAGTAGCTACAAAAATTAAATAAACAGTTTTAATTGCCATTTAAGGTTCTAGCTAAAATTAAAATTTTTGCCTCTAAAAATAATGGGTGAATTTTTCCACACCACCTGTAGAATGATGGGTGAATTTTTCACATGTATTTTCAAAATTGTGAAATGTCTTCTTTGTGACATTTTAAGAACAAATTAAAAATGCGATAAACAATTTTGTATGTTATTCAAGTAAGTCAAACTTTTTGTAAAAGTTTATACAAATTTCACACACACCATTAAATGGTGGTAGCTCCTTACAGGGGACCGTCTGCGTAGGTACCACCACGGTGCCTATTTCGCCGCAAAGCAGTAGTGGGGTCACTGCTGTGTTCCGGTTTGAAGGCAACGTAACCAGCCAAATATAATGGGTAAACAAGACTTAACATCCTATGTATCACGGTAGGCAGCGTGTTGGGATATCTGTATTGCCAAGCTATAGACGTCGGTGACCACTTTCCATCATGTGGCCCTGACTGCTCTTCCCTGCGTGTGTACAAAAAAAACGTAATTGGGATAAGAGTTTTTCCCCAAATTATACAAAATTTTAAGCATTAATTCTTATACAATTTGGTAAACAGGTAGGTATATTTAAATAATTTGATAATATTAGTAAATTAAAAACGGTGATTCTGTCCATCTTATTATCATCTGTCACTATTTTGACGTCCTCAGAGGACCGTAGCCTCGTGTGTGCTCGTATGTTGCCGTACGTAAATTCTTATATAACATACAAAATATTTATTATAATTATACGCTGCAAATGTAAAGTTTTGATGTACATAAAATTAACAACATAATAATAGTAATGGATTTTATAACATCATATAATACTTATTTAGTTAGCTGCTGTTGACTTCATTATAAATCAATTTGAGACGGGCAACGGAGGTAAAATTTATATAAAAGTTTCAAAAACAATATCGTACATATTTGAGTAATATGGATTGTTAACCAAGTCTATACATAAATAACAGATAAAGCCTTCCCTAATACCCTATCCATTAGGGTTTTTGACTTATCCCACACTAGTCTAATGCCGGTGGGTGTAAATTAATACAACAATGAGAAAAACTACAACAGACAAGTAAAATGCAATATCTACGATATTTAGTTAAGCTGAAGATAAGTACCGCCTTATCTTCAACTTTAACCGAGCTATTTGAGATTGTTTGTTGAGAACTATTCGGAAGCGTACACGTTATAGGGTGCAAATTAAAATAGGGAATTTTTACAGTATTGTTACTTAATGCTGTGAACTAAATTCGACTAACAAATAACATTAAAACATATCTAAAACTGCAAACATTTTATTGGTTAAAAAAAACATTTTTTCCGTTACATGCAGGAAGGATTATGAAATTATTGTGATGTGTGTGATGCGTGAAGTGTTGTGAAATTAACCCTAACTACAGGCACGTTAGTATGTTAAAAGCTCTAATGATTTCTCCATTGTTTGGGCCTCAATTCTCCAATCCAAATGTTCAAAATACATTCTCGTCATTTGACAGATTGCCAGTTTATACAACATTTTATCGCCATTTGTATATAATTTTTAAAATACTTTTAATTAATTTATAATATGAAATAATTTACGATGATACGTCAGGACATTTTCTGATGAAAGTAATTTACTTCACTTAAAGATGCAGGCGTTAAAATGAACCTAACATTTGATAACCTTCGTTTTACCCAGTAATTACTGTTACGACAGAGCTAAACACCGGTTGGTTTTTATCTAGATGGTTCCTGGGAAAAAGGTGACATACCCCCTTCGATATATATTTTTTAATCTATACAAATAAATAAAAGTTAGAGTGTCTGTTTATAACATTAAAATTACCGTTTTTGAATGATTACACTATATTTAACCCCTAAACAATTTTTTTAAAATTTTTGTCTGTCAGCCCGTCTGTCTGTTGATTCTGGCTAATCACTGGAATGGCTAGTCCGATTTTGATGATGTGAAGACTTTCACTCGAAGATGGCTGATGTAACTGTCACTAAGTAATTATTATATAAATTACTAATTTAAACTGCCACGAACGGAACCCTAAATATCTACATGTCCATTTTAATACTTAGAGATGTCAAGATATTAGAATCCTTATTTCTTATCTTTACTTTTTATTTGAAACAAGGATGAAGTTGCGGGATACAGGTGGTTATAAAATTTATAACTAGCTGTATCCCGCGACTTCGTATATCGTATCAAATCGTATCGTATCGTATCGACTCATATTTATAATATAAATATAAGGCAGAGAGTCTGCCTTATATGTATATTATTATATATTTTAATGATTATTTCATTACTCTCTTGTTGTGTTGTTTTGCTTTATAGATTGTATTGCTACAATAACTCTGAAATTTTGTGCAATGATTTAACTTCCCTTAGTGTCTTGAATCTGCTTGCTAAAATTTTAAATATTTTAACTGTAAACTATAAGTGCATCGCGTTTACTTCAAAACTTGATCCGGTTCATGCTCATAACTATACGATGTTTACAAATTAGAGTACAAATAATAATTTTAAGAGATTTACTTTTATAAAATAACTATTTTACATTTAAAAAATTTATTTTTAGTTACAAAAATAATTGTTTCGATTTCTGCCCTGTATTTAAATCTCATCTTAAATCTAAATTGAGCGTTGAATTTGCCTGATTGTAATTTTAACAATGTTTTACTTTGAAATTGTTACTTGTGGGTGTTCTTAAAACACAGTAATATGCGCCCGAGACTTTATTATTACTACTTTAAGAGTAAAATTATGTACAGATGCAAAGTCTATCTTTTACAACTTTGACAGCGTTTCAATTTCGCACGAGGCTGTGTTGAAGAAGTGAGGCCACCGGCACCACGATTTGTCTAGCACTAAGTGTTAACAACGAATCGAAACGTAATATTAAATTTTAAATACCGTGACTTGGTGGTTGATACGCATACACGTGGTTGACGTTGGTGTTAAAATTTTTAAAAAGTACGCGCGGTCCACTGATTGACGACGCGCCGTCCACCAGTACACGACATAAGAGTGGGTGCTAAGTGCCTCTATCATCAATTCTCATCTTTCTTAGGCTAACTTTATATGATATTTCCAAATAAAACAAAACAATGTTCGCGCCTAAGAAATGCTTTTATTTGGATAGTCGGCCAAAATAAACTGTTTTACTAAAGCATCTATTCCAGGATTGTTATATCTTTACAATAAATTTTGCAACCAGGATATGTGACACATTGACTACGTATTCAGAAATCGCTCTGCCTCTACAAACTCCTTCAAACTCCGATCGACTCGCCAGTATTATCTTCCTTTCAAATTGATCTTGATGCAAAGTTCTCTTTGTTAAAAGTTCCAGTACATCTTAGTAATTTATTTATAGCTAATGTTTAATAAGAAACAAAAAAGTGTCAAGGTTACATTATTGTTATTTGATAAATTTGAGCCTGCACATATTTATTTAAGGACTTAAAAAATACTAGTATTTACATAAGGTAAATACAAGTATTTTGAACTACTCGTATAAGCCTAGTCAAATGATTTAAAACGGAAAAATAAAATCTTTCTATACAAAGGCCCATTTTATTTTTTAACCTCTATAAAATCAAGAAACTGCCTTCGTAGCCTAGTGGTATGGGCGGTGCTTTAGAAACCGGAGGTAGTGGGTTCAATCCTGCGGGACGCAACAATTTTCATTGTTGTTTCCTAGTTGGTTAGGGAATTGGCGATCACCCAATTGTCTGAAAAGTAGATGATCGATGCGTCGGATGGGCATGTAAAAGTCGGTCCACCCACTAACCCGCATTGACCAGCGTGGTGGATAGGTCCAAACCCCTAATAGATAGGGTGTATTAGGGAGGCCTATGTCCAGTGTGGACTAAACTGATGTATGATGTATGTGTGATGTAAAATCAAGAACGTATATTAAATATAGTAAAGCATGAAATACGATCGCCTCGTGGTCTAGACCGCCTCCGCGGTCTAACAGCCTATTGGCCTTTGCTTGTTCGAATCCCGTGGGAAAACAACTTGTGTCATCATGTTTACTTGGCTAGGACGATTTGGCCGATCACAATTGTCTGAAAAGTGGGATAATTCATGCGTCGGATGAACATGTAAAAGGTCGGTCCACCCTCCAAACCACATTGAACCAACGCGGTGGGATACGGTTCAAAATCCCCTAATAGAGAAGGCGTGCATGTGGAGAGGCGTATGTACAGCAGTGTACGAACACAGGCTGAAGATGATGCTAAAATTATTAGCCACATATTACTCGTTTTAAAATTAACGCAACGTGTTCTAAATACCAGCTTCCCAGTTTCCAAAAGAATGGAAAAGTCACTAGAATTTTTTTTAAAGGTTGAAAAATATTCTAAAAAGCCCGCCACACATGAAGCAGTGTTCTATAGTAATTTTTAACGTCTCCGAACAGAGTTTCATTACGTTCTCAATTACGTTCGAACATTTTATTGATACGAGTATAAAACTATAACGATAAGTAAAGGTAACAAATAAAAAAGATGTTTGTGTTTTGTAAATGACTTACAGAAACCAATATTAGTTATTTTAGTCACTTAAACCCTCTAAAGCTATTTCATCCATTTATTAATTTATCGTTTTTGACATTAAACCTAAGCGATACGTTTAGAGAGGAATTAGCATAAAACAGTTTTTGTACGACAACGAGCGCATATTAGCATAGAAGTATTATCGTCTAAATTATGTATTTAAATTTGTACTTTCTTATACCGGTTAATCTTTAATGACAGTTTGTTGTTAGATTGTAAAACGTTTAGCGCGTTGTATTTTTATGTTAATTATTCGAAAAAGACTTTATTATATTATATTTTAATCATCAATTTGGTTCAGGTTAACCATGAAATAAATAACCTAAAGATATGAGTGATTTAAAATGCGGGGCAGAAATCCAAGGCCTTTTACCCACTTGTTTGCGTAAAGGTTCTGTATGTTTGAAGCCAGCAGTTTTTTTTATTAAAATTTAACTCGTTTTAATTATTCTTATGCATATCACTTAAAAACAGATTTCATTTCACATTTGAGCCGTGGTACACTCATAAATGTATGTCTTTAGTAAATATCGGCAGACGATCTTTGATGCGGACGTCCAGTGATGTCAGTTACCCAAGAAAATGTTGAAAAAATTGTTTTGAGCAATCTAAGAGTTTAGACTCAATACTTAATTTAAGAAACGGGCATTCCTTATGTGATTATTTAATCCATATTAAAACAATCTTTAAATAAAAAAAGCAAGATGGGCTAACCGTCAGAACCAAAAACGATTGCACATTTTGAAGATATTGGAAAAGTTTCAAGAAGATTACAAAAACTTTTATGTCTTTTTCGAAAAACAAGAAACATGGCTAAATCATTTTGATCCCAAGACAAACCAGAAATCTTTGCATTTGAACATTCATCATCCCGACCTCGAAGGTTCAATGCCGTGGTTTTTGGCTGCTAGCATTGCCTCAATATTGGGAGTCAGAAGGGACATTGCTTATTGTTTTGAGAATGTGGAACCATTTTAGAGGCCAATACAATGCAACTTTATTCTTAAGTCAGGATTGCCATAGAAGAGAAAAGAAGAGGGAAACTTCAAAGAGACATGCCGTTCATCCGTACGACAGCCCACCCGCCAGAGGTCAGCAGTTGTGATTGCTGTCATTCAGCAAGCTGGCTTTGAAATGATTGATGACTCTTTGTTTTTACCAGATGTAATGCCAATTCTTCGCAATCTTTATCTGTTTCCCAAATTGAGTGAAAGCTGAAGAGAAAACAAGTACGAAGACGACAAGGTTATAAAAGCTTGGAGAGCTTTTTGCAAGAGCAAGACCAAACTTTTTAAAGGGATTTAAACCTTTAAAAGTAAAAAATCAATTTGAAGTTACAAACATTCATTACATTCTATCTTATTCCCAATACTTTTTTAAACCCTTCTGAAATTTGTTCCCAACGTAACTACTTATATAATCTAGAGGTAGTAACGTTGCGGTCACAAAGCAACCTCTACGAGTGACGTTTAAAACCTCGGTACGTCTGGGCACTCTGGGCCAATCAGCGAGTCCCGACGCTGACCGGTCGGTTTTTTCACCACAATCAGACTTTGTTATCATAGCCAGAAGAAGAATCATATAGTATCAAATAAATTGCTAAATTTGTCTTTAAATCAGCACTGAATATTTTCATAGCCACACTACACATGTCTATGCATATTACTGTACAGAATACATTTAACAGTGTTCAACAAGTTTGCAGGTTGCACTTAATTACAACAAATCACACATTCTGCTCATTAAATATAGTACATTTATTGAAATACTTCAATTGATTATTGTATATGTATATGAATATTCTTTAAATTATTATCACTAGGTAAACTTTATTAAAGGAAAACAGTTAAAATAAGACAGCCGTACATTAATTTAGTACCTAGATATGACGATTTAAACTTTATTACAGTCATGGATTATATAAAAATATTTAAAGGCTTACTTTGGAAACTATAAAAATATAACTAAAAGTAAAAACAGAACAGAAGTTTTATTATATAAACATAATGAAAAATTTTTTATCTTTTTAAATAAAATGACTTTTTACGGATTTTATCGCGTTTATGTTAAATATTAAAATTCCCGACGTTTCGTACACTATTCGTAGACTAAATGTCATGCGTCTTGTTGCCAGCGCTGAAGCGGGGTTTCCAGATCTGAATTGTAATTTATTTTTTTAGTCTGTGCTCCGACCTGTGCAAAATGAACTGATTTTATCATTACAGTCGGTAGTGGTGTGCTTGGGTTTAAATTTTAATTTATTAATTATGGGGTCTCAAGCAGGTGGTCCGTGAGGTTATTGAGATTAGAAAATATCCAAAGAAAGAGATGAAAAAAATATTTTGATGATTTAATCATCCTAGATTAAATCATCAAAATATTTATTTAATCTAGGATACAATATGTACTGCACATTTCCCACATATTTTATTAATATTTATTAACTTTGCATCTAATAACACTTTTGTTCTTTTTTGTATTTTATCGATATTATATACAGATCTTTTAATTTGTAAGCTACATTCATTGTAATGTCATAAACACTAAATATTTTTGAATAACTATTACGACATTTAATGGTAGACGTCGAAACTATTATAACTATTGATTTGGACGCCAATGTTGTTAAATTATTTATAGTTATAGTACCCTCAAATTTATTTCGGTTAACTTTCTGTGACAGTATGACATAATAAATAGTTGAAGTGATGACGAGGAGCTAAGTGGTTTTGTGTACGCGACGCGTGTCTGCGGCTAAAGATCGTATTACTAAAGAGGGTTTTGGTTCCTTCTGAAAGTTTGTATAACCACATCATTGTTTTGTAGATTCAATTAATGTTGAAGTAGATTAAATAGAACATGTTTAAGCTATAGTACAACTTGATGTTAGTTAATGAAAAAATGTTGTTAACAATCAATTGTCAATTTTAGGCCTTGTTTGCCGTGATTGGATTAAAAAGTATAGATTACTTTTTTAGTCCCCCAATAAAATTTCTTCAATCTTTAGATCAAAGCTATGCACAAATGTCATAAAACTTTCGATAGTGCTATTTTGTAAAGTGTTTTAATAAGAGACAAAGTTCAAAACGACAATAAAGTTATTAAAGTAAAAAAAAATATTAACCTGAAATTAAAAAACCCCGTTTTATTATTTAATTAAAGAGAAAAAAAACAAAATTTACACAATCTGGTATAACACAGTTAAAATATTGTTTACTTTTTTTGCGTTTATAAAAGTTTTAGACCTAAGGATAACGAATTAGATCTTTCGTCGCTACGACTCATTTAGTGAGATTCGTCTTTGGGAAGTGATCTTAATATTGAACGTTTACAATACTCAACCATTTACTTTGAAGTAATACGTAAGTAAAGTAAAAGAAAACAATTAAACCTAAGGCTGAAATATTTGACTGGAAAAATTGGGAGATTTACTTATTTATACTTGGGCGCTGGATCGGATTAATATTGTACTAAAGAAATTATTATAAATGACTTTTATATAAGATAGGGTTCTTTTTATGAGTGGAGAATCGAATTTTTTAAATGACATGCATATAACAAGCGTGTGGGATAGTCCAACGGCAAATTATATAAAATTCCAAGAAGAAAGAGAAAATTTATTGTTATGATTTACTACGTCCTCCCCGCGAATTTCATTTAACCAGAACAAACAGACAGGCAGACGAAAAATCAAAAAAATGTACTCATTTAAAAACGGTTATTTTAATATTTCAAACAGACACAATTTTTTTTATCTGGAACTTTTAGATTCATTGCTTTACTTCTAGTGAAAGTAGAGTTCAAATTTAATTCTAGGCTATTTCAATTATAAATTTGGCAATGAAATAGAAAGCACCAGTCTTATATAGCTTATGGGTCCGGCATAGGAATTGCTATAATGAACTTTTATGCAAAAGAGCTTTGTGGAATAAAAATGTAGCGAGATTCTTTCAAAGCTTTTAAAACAGGCAAGCTACATGTTGAATGTTATGACACGTTAGGGCTGAAATTAAAAAAAGCGAAAGCGAAGTTGCAGAAATATATATAAAGCAACAATTATCAATATTATACCTAATAATGGTTATTATATATTTTTATGTTACTTTTATTTCACTCTATTACTTCGCTTTGTACGGCCGAAATAAAATAAATTATTATTACTGGCATAACTTTTTCTAGTAACTGTCTATCCTGATTATTGGCGATGAATTAAGTGATTTGTCTACTGCAACTGATGTTACAAAGGGCCGTAAAAACTGATAAGTAGATGCGTTTTTACTTGATTAATAAAATATGACGATGTTACTTTCTATTTATTGTTGCAAACTTTTGATTAAAATAAGTTATTTCTGTATGTGTTATACTTATAACAAAAAGATGTTTCAAAGATTTCTTTAATGAATGAATCAAACTAAAGGAATAACTTTATGCTGTGCGTAAAGTCAATGTGAAAGCTATTACTTAGCTGATATCATCAATTAGCAGATGAGCTTTTTTAAACTGCCTTGTATTGCGTATACAGGCATGTCAAGTATGATTTCGAAATCATTCAATGTAAACAAACGATTTCAGCTATAGTTTGTTGCTTAAAATATATTGTTTTCTCCCAGCTGACTTTAGTTCCTTTATTTTTCTCTAAGTTTTTGTTGTTCTCTAGTAAGTTTGCTTGGAATTTTAAGTTTTTAATAATTGAAGGTCATGTTTTCAAGGCGAAACCTTAACTCGGTGCAGATTCTGTTTCCAAGAAATTTTAATTAAATTGCCATCATAACCTTCTTCAATATTTAATTACTTTATCTAAGACGGTAGCAGGATTTATTTCACTTTATTTGGTATTGGATAATTTATTTGGTTTAAATTGCTATCCTACATTGAATAAGATAAAGAGTACAGCATAAGAATTTATTTTGTAACTTATTAAGAAGAGATTAAGAGTTTCAGAAAAGGTGATACTTGAAAATTTGAGATTACTAACTAGTTTATGAAAATAGAAAACCGTCGAACGCTACGTAGCTTTTAAGGCTTTATTTTTATAGTAAAATGGAAAGGGCAAGAGTTTATGAATTTTGCCGTAACGCATTTTACGTTTAAACATAAAAGCTGTCCCGAATACTCAGTATATTAAAGCACCTAAAAGAGAAAAATGACTATCAAATCAAATACTGTGTTAATGGCCTCATAATTATTTTAACTAAATAAAATTATTTTATTAAGACAAATAAATATTATTTTACTTACTACCACCACAAAAACGTC
This sequence comes from Lamproptera curius, assembly GCA_029286875.1. Classification (NCBI taxonomy): domain Eukaryota; kingdom Metazoa; phylum Arthropoda; class Insecta; order Lepidoptera; family Papilionidae; genus Lamproptera; species Lamproptera curius. The sequence continues at coordinate 54,505 of JAGSMT010000439.1, forward strand.
CTCCTTAATTTGTATTCAACTTGTGTTAGCAATAAGAACTGAAGCTGTGTGTCTTTATTAGGCTCTAAGTATTCTTCCCATAGCAATATTACTGTAAATATAATAGTTCTCGTCGCTCCATCACTACGAGAACGACATCACCATGATATAACTGACTACTACTATCGTTCTTCAAAACTCGAAATCTAACATTCAATCTATAAATTAATTTGAAATTAATTACGATTTTAACAACACTTAGGACTTACTTCTTGCTTTCCGCGAACAGAAAACACCTTCAAAAATATACAGACACTGTTTTTTGGTCTTTTGAACAAGACATAAAAATTAAATGGTGAAAGATGTTCAATTTTAACTCTCAATTTAATAATTTAAAAGGTTCTTAAAGCTAACTCAGCATAAAATTCACAGAAGTTGACTGTTCTTACTTTTACGTACATCTTGTTTTCAAAACGTGTGAAGTTTCGCTTCCTAAAACGTAGTCAAAGTTGCGCCAGCACCCAAGTTTCTCACACCAATATGGAATTCGTTATTGAAATTGTTATATGTCGGGTTTAAGACATCACGTGGCTGCCAAACCTTTCCTTTTATTAAACTTGACAGATCAAAACTGAAATGAAAGGACTACAAAAACATACGGACTACTTAATTTTCAATTAACCATTATTAGTAATTTACTCTCGGCGTTTGGAGATTACTCATACATTGTTACTAATTTAGATGCCTTTCTGGTTCTAACAGAAATTTCATAATTACTATTTAGGTACACTAGAAGCAGTGTAATATATACTGATTTGTAAAATTGGAGTGTCTAATTTAAGCATCACAGTAAGCATTTATAAATAATTGCATTGTAATACATAACCGTAAATAGTGTAATTTTTTAACATTTTACTTTTATAATTCATAAAAATACATTTACTTTTAAAACAATAGTTCTGTTTAACATACAGTCGCTAAATTGTATTACTCGTTTAAATGTACACATATGTATGTAAGTGTATAAGTAGGTATAACATACGGAAGTTTTGTCCCGAAAGAATAAAAGAACTCTCTTAAGAGAGGGGTTTGAGGTTCTAGTGAAGAAAGCCTTTGTGTTTATATTCCTACGTAATAACTTTTTTAAACGTTTTGTAGTTTAATAACTGAATGTAATTCTATCGGATGTTTGTAAAATATAAATTGCTTTTTTGAAAATAAGAGCCAGCAGGCAATTATTCTCTAAATCTCACTCGAAAGCTCATCGTTCAAGTCCATTTGTAAATTTCATTAAAATACCAATGTATAAAACGCTCTTTCATAAAAAAAAATAAATTAGGTTTCGAAAACAAAATTAATTCCGATTTGGATTACTTTAAATTAATTTTTATTTTAAAAAGCTAGCAATGGAATATATTATTATTAATCGTACAAGTTATGAGAAAATGAACGTAAAATAATTATTTAGTCACCCCTCCATATTTTATTATGTGTAATATTTACTTTAACCAACGATTTCCTTCGTATCCGTAACGTGGGTATGATTTATGACCGACTTCCCAAAAGAAGGAGATACTCAATTCGGAGCGTATGATTTTTTATATATGTTATCTCGTTGCTCCGCTCCTAGAGCTCCGAGTTTGGTCATTTGTTTTTAAATAGGTAGTAGTTTCACATGCTTTAATTTTTATAAGTTTGTACTAAGTAATGCAGAAGTACGGCGTTAATGACCAATAATCGAATTAAATTTAAAGTGCTAAAAATATAATTTTTGAAAAAAATTAAACTATGTAACAAGCACCCTATCCTAATCAAAATAAAATTATTCATCAAAGATCCAAAAGTAGTGGTGACCGACATATGTATACTCCTATTGTAAAAGAATACTGTCAGGCGTAGCCCATATAACTCTTCAATTCTTTTATTTGCATTTTTCTGAATGTAGTAATTTTATTTATTATTGTCGAAATGGGTTCTCGGTTATAAAGTGCGAGTCGTTTTTAAATACCTTGTCGTAAAAAAATTCGACGCATAAGATTCGTTGCGATTTGGATATATATGGCAAATTAAGGAGACTGCTCCACCTTATTCTATCGTTGCAAGGTGGGCTTCTCAATTCCAAGTGCGGAGATCGAGCACGGAAGACGAACGACGACAAATTAGACAAGACTGCAATTTTCGCAATGGAAATAAACATCACCAACTACCCTGAAGAAGTTTCGTGTAGTGGAATCGGCATAAAGTTTTTAACTCATTAATATTCTATCTCATTCTCATTATTTTTTTACTCCTACACATAGATGTGAAGAGACGAAGTAATATATAATCAATTTAATAAAGTATACTTGGCTAAAACAAATTTTGAGTCATGAATATAGAATTTATATTTGAAATTGAGTTCAGATGACCCTTTTTTATTTGATACATCTTAAAATATATTATACAATGGCCTAAAATTTTGCAAGCATTTTCAACATTCCAGAAATCTTAGCACTTTTATTGCTACGTGCTTGGCGGATCGGATTTTTTTTAATGTTATTACTTATGAGCCGCAACATATATTTCTTAATTATAACGCACTGCATACTAAAATTTATTATCTTACACTGCATTTATTTGCCCTAATTAATTGCTTTCATTAAAATTCGCACAACACAAAATATTAATTCAACCTAATATTTAAAATCATCTTGTATCACAAATTTTAAACTGTTAACGATTCTTATGGAATTTTTCACATATTTAATAAGACGTCAAAGTTGCTTACAATCTATTTTTCAAACCCTGACTGATAAGGTGTCTACCCAAACTTTAATTTTTTTTTATCATTTTTTTTTTAATATATTATTCATCATCATCATCAGCCTGTAATAGTCCACTGCTGGCCTAATACACCCCAATCCATTAGGGAGTTTTGAGACCTATCCACCACGATGGTCCAATGAATTGGTGGTGGTCGACTTTTACATGCCCATCCGACATGGATCATCTTTCTTTTCAGGCAATTGGGTGATCAGTCCAAATTGCCTAACCATTACCTACTATGTGGCATTAAATACAAAATACATCTTTTGTACATTTTTATGGCATACGAGAGCAGACGAGCAGTCAGCCACCTGATGGGAAGTGGTCACCGACACCCATGAGTTAGCAATACCAGTGGTATCGCCAACGCGCTGCCTCACTCGTGAGACATAGGTGTTAAGTCCGTTTACCGCGTAAATGTTGGCTACGGTGCCCTTCAAACCGGAACACAGCAGTGTTTTCACACCTACTGCTTCGCGGCAAAAATAGACACCGCGTGGTACCCACCCAGACGGTCTCCTGTAAACAGGGACCTACCACCGATCCACATTTTTCTAAACCAACACCTGCTTTTAAACAGTCATTTTAAAAATATCTTTTATCTCGATTCTCTCCTCTTTCATTCTTTCCTAGCCATTATGCCAAGCTATTATCACATCGGCTTCTAATCCATCCAGATTTATCTGAATAACAGATTTTATGCAAAGCGACTAGCATTTGACCTCCAAAACCAAAAGTGTAAACTGTATTCTAAGGATGATTTAGCTCATTGAGATTAATAATTATCATAGTGTTATACCCTTCATGTGTCTTCCGGTTTATGGAATAATTTATCATATGAAATTATTTATTGCAAAACAACGTCTGCGGGGTCAGCTAGTAAATGAATGACTTTCTAGCGTCAGTTGTGTTAGTCTAGATTTTCTCGGTCAGACCATTGTGAGCAATTTTGTCTAGCTGAGGCGAGACATTGGTTGCGTCATCCAACGCATGCGGTGAGTCCCGGCGATTTCGGGCGTAGAATCCTTACCGCCCTGCCGGGTACGGCAGGAGGTTATCTGGCTGTTCTGAAATTAGAAACAGAATATTAAAACGTTCGGGCCTAGTAATATGTAAAACAACTTGTTCGCCAAGAAACAAGATTAATTAACCCTAAAACAAGAGTTGCGCTTAGCAACAAGCCTAGCAACACAGTTGATATTGAGCAACGAGTTGCAAAACACGGCGCACAAGCCGACCGCTTGAGGAGCGCAATAAATTCCAACCGCGATTATGTCAGCGGTGCGACAAAGGCTCTATGAGCGCAGGTGCACCATAAAACGCAGATGGCGCAGCGAGACGATTCTACGGCGCGACGATGAATACTGCGTGGCGAGCTTGAGACTTGCGGCAATCACGTGCGGTCGGGACCTGCTGGAGGCGCTCTGACTTTGTTTGAAAGAGAGCACAGACATTTTAATTTCCTGAAAACTTATCCATCTTTCAATTCCATTAGAAATATAATAAATAATATTTTCTTAAGACTTTATCTATTATTTAACAAGGATTGATAAATAAAAACGTGAGAATGAACTCAAGTTTTATATTCCAAAATAAAAAGTATTTCTAAACAATATCTTTCTCCAAAATTTTATCGAACTTTATTCTATACAAGAGGAAAGCTAGAATGATAAGTTTATTCATGAATGCGATATCTAAAGAGCACGAATAAATTTTGCTGCCTCAATCGACATTTACATGATACTGGTTTTAAAAGGTAAAGGGTTAAAGGTCTTTGAAATACATATAAATATCATTTACGTAGTCGTTTTATATTTTAATTTGAAATTAACGTTTCTTTTATTTTGAATTTTAAACTTATTATTAACTTGTTCTTTATGTATACACTTTTAATGACGTATTCTAGTCTTAGTTACATGGTAATAAATGAGTGTTTCATGTCAAAATCGATTTATTAAGAACATGTCGTTATTTCATGCACTTCTCTTCGTAATTAGATACGATCACGTTATATACTTCCTTTATACAAAATAGGTGTCCAGTTTGCAACGTATATATACGATATTGATATTTTTTTTTAAGAATATATTGTTATAAACATTAAACTTTAATACTAAGACGTAAGTAGAATCACACAACAGAAAAAGATATGAGCATACTTATATCTTCTCAGTATACTTACTTTTGCTATAGGAAATAAGATAATGTATTTACACCAGGAAGTGAATTTAATACTTCTACAGTCACTAAGCTCTCAAGGTTGCAGTTTTAAAAAATAATATATTCTACAAAGCTTTACAATCCATCTTGTTCACTTTCATTAATCCTCAATGGCACTTGTATTACCAGTTTTGATCAATAATAAGAATTTTTTTTTGCAATTATAGAAAAACATTTTACCTAAATTTAGTAAATTAAAACTATATAAGTACTGAAGACTGTCAATTTGAATACTATAAAGTTAAGATAAAAAAATGTAATGGCAACGTTGCTCACAGAACATTGTTCGTTACTGGACATAGAGAGGATTTACTTGACTTAGATAGATGATACTTAAAAGTTTAAAACAAGACTCTGCTTTATAAATTACAGTTTCTTATAGCTGTATATTGTATAATAATTTTGTACTTGTACTTGAATAAGCAACAAAACATATCATATCTAAATGTGAAAATACTAATGATATAAGTAACTCGTAGAGTCGCGCGTTATTCACGTTATTACAAAATATATGCTTTGAGGCTAAGTGCGAAAGTCGTCACGTTTTTACTTTACTCCATGACATTTTATCTCTCAATGTTTGTTTGCTCTGTACTCTCTTTGCTTTCTAGCTTTGGTTTGTTATTTAATTTGACAGTGAATGTATAAACATATATATAGCAAAAACATTCATACCAAGATTAGATTTTATCTGTTTTGTAAATTGGTTAATAATATTATGATTTAGTCTTATTAAATAAAATTACTTTGGATTTTATCGCGTTTATTTTCATTTTAATTCCCGACGTTTCGAACACTTTCCAGCGGCCGTGGTCACGGGGTAGACTGAGATGTCATGCGTCTTGTTGCCAGTGTTGAAGCAGGGTTTCCAGATCTTAATTTTATTAATTATTTTTAATCGAAACGTCGGGAATTAAAAATGTAAAATAACGGATAAATCCGTAAATAATTCTTATTAATAATATATAATATTCGCGCAAGCAATAGAAATAATTATATGATTTAGTCTGTTTTCTCAATATCATTTTAATTTTGCATTGTTTATGTAAATAAGAAAGACAAATAAAGCAAGCAAAACATGCTGCTAAACTAAATAAAGTTTAAATAAAATTTAAACCTAATTTATTTTACTTGCACATTTATTATTAAGAAAAAAAGAAATTTGTTACGCTGTGCACTTAGCACAAGAGATATCTCATGATGACAAAAAAATGGTTCCAATGAGTTTCTATCACGGATTCTTATCTTACGGAGGGTTCTTTTTGAACCGATGGTAGCGATTTTGGCGACTCAAAAGTTATTAGTGTCCATCTTTACGTGCCACTTGCTGTATCATCATCATCATCAGCCTGTGAAAGTCCACTGCAGGACTAGCCTCCCTAACAACCCTATCCATTAAGGGTTTTGAACCGTATAGAGCTGTACCACGCTGGTCCAATGCGGGTTGGTGGGTGGACCGACTTTTATGCCCATCCGACGCATGGATCATCTTACTTTTCAGACAATTTTGTGATCACCCAAGATTACCCTTAACAACTAGAAACAACAATTAAATTTTTGGAGTCCACAGGATTCGAAACCACGGCCTCCGTTTTATAAAGCAAACGCCCGTACCACTAGGCTATGGAAGCAGTTATTATTACTCGATGTTTAAGTAGCAATAAACTCATTAGACCAGGGTCAGAGTGACAACACTTTTGCAACGGTCTCATTAAAACTGCTTTCGCAGACCCGCCGCTGACGTAATCCAGCCCAACCTGTGACCGATGGGCTGTGATCCAATATGTTAATCCCAGGACCGTTCTAAGCTATATTCCTAATTAATCGCGTTTTATAGAATAATTTTATTGCAAAACATCGGGAATAAAATTAAAGATAAAAGTCATAAATTCCGGGGATAATTATTTTCAATATCACGAAACAAATGAAATGCATTAATTTGTTGCGTCCGCGGAAATGAATTAAATATTAATATATCTTTCCGTTTTTCTTCTTATATAACAAGTAATAAGAATGTCACTAAAATAAAATGTTATGTGAAATTTATTATAAAAGAACTAAAAATAAGCATGTCACATTGTATCACTGATCTGAAATCCGTATCAGATATTATTGTATTCCACTTCAGATAGGTTTATTTGTATTTCATTTCACTTTAAATAATAATAAAATGAAAAATAAGTTTTATCTGAAAAACTGTACTTATTAGATAAACCAATGACAGTAAACTAAATATATTCGTTAACCAATACGACTCCGAACGTAACGAAAGCAATTTATTAAATCCCTCTAAGCGATGAGCGGTAAACGGAGAACGATGTAAAACACGGGTGGTTTACCAGCAGTTCGAGGCAATTTCTTACAGAATGCACTTTGTTACCTGTTTGTACTGTACAATACTTTTACGCTGTTTGAAGATATTTTGTACTAAAATTTCCTTATATGAAAATTATATTGTTATTAATTGTTTTAGTAAATACTTTTTAAAACTAGGCAAAGAGAAGTTTTTGCTTGACGGTTTTTTCATTATTCCATTACGTTATTATTTATTTTAAAAATATATTTTATTAAAAATTTTCTAACATTTGTACTTTAAAACAATCATTATGAATAATCCTTTGAAGAATTCTATTTGATAAAGAGACAATTAAATAGTTAACTAACTAAAATGTGCCTAATATTCAAGAAACATTGTTTGTCTGATAAAATAATTTCAATGTAAACGTATAAACAAACTTAAATAATACATTTTAATCACATCACAACACATTATAAGCCTATGATAGCCCACTGCTGGACATAGGCCCTATCACACCTCTAATGGATAGGTTAGAGGTTTTTGACTGATCCCATACGCTGGTCTATTGTGAGTTATAGGTGGCATTTTAATAATATGATTAGTATATATTATTATTAATCATATTATTAAAAATACCACTATTAATATTACTATAAATAGATTTTATTTTAATAGCTTATTTATTTTTCCACGTAGAATTGTTGATCAAATGATATTTCGATAAAAGCTAACTGTTATTAAAGTTTTTAAGGCGTGAATGTTGAATTTATGACCCGTATTCTGATCAGCAATGAGAAAATTTTAAAGACACATATGGTGACTCGTCGTTGTCTAACTCCGTAGCCTTTCGCATTCTACAAATGTCAAAAATTAAAAAGAAAATTGATTCAAATACGTCTGCAGTATCAGTTGTGTTAACAAAGTTTCATTTATAAATAAGACAAAAAGCCCTATCGAAATAAACTCTGTACCCAATTATTACCTCGATTGTAAATACGTAAAAAGGGTTTGAAGATAACTGCGAAAGCCAATTCGTCACGTTCTCGTCATTAAAATCATTTCACTGGTTAGTATCAACAGTACTATTTTTTAAATGTATTTTTAGTGTTTCTTTTCAAGATTGGATGCCAATGAACTAGTGACGTTTTTCTGTAATGCTTCTTTACATAGCTTTATGTGAACTATGTTTCTTTTTTTTGATTAAGTTTTAATGATATAAGTTTAAAATTTAACTTATTTACAAAATTCCAACCTTTGAACTTTTTATATCAAGAAACAACCACTCATTAACGTTTATTATCATTTGAATTAGATGGTCCAGGGTTCAGGTGTGATCCATTAAAATGCAAGTTTTAGAGAGAAGAAAGGAGAAGGCACTTTGCCTTTTTACGCTCGTGCTCATTTTGTAAATAGCTTTCGAATATGGAAAATTATTTAAACAAATTCATTCATTATCTTCGAAGTTTGAAAGTAATCTTTTCCCCATTCCACCGTGATTAATTTTTTAAAGTCGTTTAGTTTAAATTGTAGCCCCCGTTTCCCCAGGGTTTTTATAAGGTTTTGAAAAAAAGAATAAAATTAACTTTTAAGGCTCATGTTTTTAGTAGGTGGTGAGTATCGACAATAAATTTTTAAAATATTATAGACTTGCAGATATGTTCGAATTTGGAAAACTTTTAATAAATAGTAAAAAGTGAAATACCCTGTGTTATGTTCTTGTACCACGGAGGTTTTGTAATCAATGACATCTTTTATTCTATCATTTCGTCTAATGCAGTAGGATGAAATCGTTTACCTATAACAGTTACCAAGAGACTTCCGCATTAGGAAAAGTCGTAACGTTAAGGCGATTTCAACATAAAATCGGATTATTGAAGTATAGCGACACCCAACATCTCAGTTGGTCCCGTTACCATGGATCCTAGGAAGGGTTTGAAGCGTCGGGCATAATTTTAAGCGGAAACGAATTTTGATACCGTTGGCCTTTTGCAAGAAAAACAAAATCAAGAGGCAAGTTTTTTAACTAGTGGAAATTTTCTGTACTAGTCCACTGCTGGATATAGGCTTTGCCTAACGAAAATTGGATCAATATGGATTTTTTGGCCCGTAACCCATCACGCTAATCCAATACGGGTTGGTGGGTGGTGGAAAGAACTTAAAATCTTTTACCAGTTTTAGTAGAAATAAATTTCATGTTAAAAGTAAATTTTTGCTCCTCGGAAAATATAAAACTATGTATATTTATCAAGTTTTTTATTATTTCTGGGTGAGTTCCTTCTTAACCCTTAGAGTTTTCTATGGAAATATTTTAGTTTTTCATATTTTTCATTCATCTTATATACTTACCGAATTATTAAGCTTTTAGGAATTTACTAGATTAAAATTGTTTACTGTGATAGTTACGTTAGGTTTTGATTTTACTATCTATCAAGAGATGTATTATCATTTCATAAGAGTTAGCATACTTTAAAATAAATATCCTAACATATTCAAATGGGATTTATGCTTAAAATATTATTATAATTTAAAACTGCTATTCTGTTACAAATTTGTTTCTATTTTATATTATTAAATTTATAAACATATTATAAACTTAACCCGAAAAACATCAAAGCAAATGGCAAATCGGAACTGAAGTAGATCTCGGTTATCTCGAATCTGATTTAGATTGCGATCACGTTCCTACTGTTTTAATGAGATTCTAAGAAATTGGAGCCTCCACAGGAGTGTAAAAACATATTAAAGAGATATATTAAATGTATTAAAATTATGTATATAAATAGATTTAAGATATAAATTTGGATATATTAAAAGCTAATCATGACATGACTTTTAATAATATAATTGATCGCTTTCAACTCAGTATTCTTGTTAGTCAAAAGGGGTGTAAAATGTGTGAATAATTTGATCAAAATATTTTAATATGCAATAAAAGTGTCTCTATGACATTTTCTTTATCTTCTGACACACTGCTTTTAAAAATTCTACTTACCTTTAAATCGTTATCTTATATTTTAGGATAATGTTTTTTAGTAGGAATGAGAAAAGTAGGCAGGGAGAGTTCTTAGAAAACTTGTTGAGTGGTATTTAGCACGGCATGTAAGTTATGGACCTTTTCAAAGAATGCTTTAAACCTACTTTTACCCTATAAAAAGTGATGTACTCCAGCATCATTGTTCCTCAATCATCAAATATTTTTAATATTTATGACGATGAATATAACAACTGTTTAACATAAAAGCATTGCAATATTTCCTCTCTTTGTTTTGTCTGATTATTATAAAGAACTTGTGTAAAAATTAACCAAAAACTTAAGTTTATTGACGGTATAGTAGTGAAGAAACAAAAAATTAAATACAAACCTACAGATTTCGTATAGACATTTTTTTTGTAGAATATACCAATTAAGAATAGGAGAAAACTATATAGCAAAATCTAGATTATTTGTAAAACACAAAACAAAAACACACACAAAACATTAAATTTTACAATTAACAAATAAAAATGAGTATACATACCAATGTAAGCCAGTTAGAGATCACTTTTAACACACTGCGACATGTTACAAATTTTACAAATTACAATAACATATTTACTAACTTTGCTTCCCTCCTTAAAGTTATAGTATTAAAAAGAAAATATTAGATTTGTATTTTTAGATAAAAGTACCGACGTGCTGCAAAGTATTGAATTACAATTTAAAATTCCATAAATCCAAAAGCAGGAGCAAATATATTCGATTTTACGACTTTTCCAAATAACAATAATTCTTGGTAACTGTTATGCCGAAAGAAACGTCTAGTCAAAAGTACAAATAAATTATTGAGTTTTGTTCTGTAAAGTGCAAAATTTTAATTCTTCATAATGAACTAGTCGAAAAAAAAATACTTTGATATCAATAAGGATTAAATTCTCCATTAGTTCTGTGAAAGTTCACACGTTTTTTTATTAACTATACTCTGGTGATAATTATTTTATCTAATTATAATTTAAAATAGATCTTAATTACGTTTTTGAACCAAACATTCGTGTATAGAAACACGTCCCATATTACATTTTTATATTATAAATTCGCTTTTAGTCTCGTCTGATAGCTTAATATACATGACAAAAAGTTAAAATGGACTATTGAATCTTTTTATGTCAATGAATATATAATGAAAATCTTAACTAATGAGGAACTAACGTCAGATAAAACATTTAAAATAGGAGTATTCTTTGAGAAATTTAAAAGAAGACGATAAATACAGCTACACTGTTGGCATTAAATGATTCGGGTTCGAGTCGCCGTGCAGAATCAAAATTTCTCTGATAAATCTTACGCTGTCCGTTGAATATAATATAAAGTATTTACGTTTTGACGTTTTGTTTCAAGATCTCGATCGAACATTCTAGAAGCAAACAAAGTGACGTCTACGAATGCGGTTGTCACTGTCAATAAAATACTAAGGAGACTATTTCTCGATAGATCCAATAATTATATAATTTTCCATCACCAATGAAATTTAATTTAACTAATAGAAAAGTGAAGATTCTGAAATAGCTCTCATTCTGCATTAGCTAATTTCCAGCTAACTTTTTAAAAAATAATTAATAAATATTCAGAACGACAACACATCCTATTTAGTCCCAAATTAACAAAGCTTGTAATATGGAAACTAGATGAGTGGCAAATACATGAACTTACTTTTTTTGTACATTAAATGCATTATTTTAAACACTTGGACACAGGAGAACTACAGTGTTTCACAAAATATTATTCCCATAGGATGCGAAACCAAATCGGTGAGTATTCTTTCAAAAATAAATTTTATTATATATATTTCTCAGTAGACCCTAAACTAGATAGATAACATTTGACTTTGACTTTAAATAAATCAAACGGAAGGTATATCAAATGACACGCCCGGTCCCAGTAAATTACGGATTAAAACCGTAGGCAAACTTTCTATGGAGTAGCCTAAAACTTTTATAACTCGTTATGTCAACTGAAAGTTGCCCTAATTACTCTTAAATTTCAAAAGGGCGTAGTAATGGTGCAAATGACATTACAATGGTTTTAGGATATAATTTTTATTTTTCGGCTAAAATACTAAGAAATCTGAAAATATCAATCAGTAATATAAAATTAAAATAATTTTCCATCGTCTATAAAAAGCTTTACCACTGATACTTTTGAATGTAGTATAAACGTTGAACATTAACTGTGAACCGATACTCCCATTAATTTTAATAAAATATTTCTGTTTGAAAGACAAAGTAAGCAAAATATCTTTATTCAACATCTCTTGTCATTCGCTGAGAGGTTGGAAGAGAAAAAAGAACAACATTCACATTTTTATTAAATATTTTTCAAATCATTGTGTCTCGTAACTGGCTACATTCTACGCATTTGATTGTCGAATCAATTTAATGTATCGTGATCATATTTTTTCTTGTTAAGCTGTTACTATACTATTGAACAAATGTATAAAAGAAACATGTTGTTATCTGTTATTACGAATTGTAGCCTAATTTTTTTGTAATAGGATTCGTTAATCGACTCTACACTAAAACCTGGCTTAACTCTACCCATTTTTTTTAATGATCCCAAACCTGTTATCGTAACCGGCATTCAAGTGCTACGGTACCTATTTCTGCCGGAAAGTATTTGAAAGAACCTTTCCGTTCATCCGTTTCAATTTAAAATGTGCCGTCCAGTGTATTTACTGGGTAACCGAGACTTCTTCGACCGCATCCCTTGTCACATAATGAGCGGCGCTTGGAGATTCCTTGGTATTTCCGATGTCCATGGCCGTCGTGACCACTTTCCATCCGGTAGCCTGATTGCTCGTCTGCCTTAATATCGAAAAAAACCTCAGCTTATTGACTCATCTGACTGTAACTTTTTATTGACAAATTAAAAATCGTGGATACAACTGCCAACAAATAATTTGCGTCAGATATATTTGAACGCAAAAAGAGAGTTACGGACACGGACAGTAAGGGCACAAAATTAATACTTAAAATGTTGTTATATTATGAAAATATGTATTAGTAAGGATGACAATCCTCTCTGATGATCATTTTGTTCGATTGACGTTATTTATTATTATTGTGGCATTTAAAAAATACCCATAAACCATCTTCCAAGTACTTCTGCCTTTATCAGTCCATAGTTATGTGTTTTAAATTAAGGAATATTTTTTTGATAAACGCGTTTCCTCTTTTATAATTCGTAACAATACTGAAAGATTCTTAAATGCGACGTGGTTTGAATCCTCATACAATTGTTTTTGTTAACATTGAATTCCCATGCAACCACAGTATTTTTACACAAAGAATATGATTCAAACAAGACGGTTTCTTTTCGTATCTAACTTAATCCTAATTGTGACACTAATGTATAAAACTTTGGAAGATAAGTGTAAAAAGCCATTCCGTCACGTTCACTATCTTTGAGAAACATTTCACTGGTCAGCCCACGGTCCCTTTTCACTACTTTTTTTATAAATATGAGGATGTGTCAATTAGTTAAAGTATATCTTTAAATAATAATTTTTATTAATTTTTTGAATAAATATTATTTCCCATTTTAACTCAAAAACAGCTCAATAACTATGGCCATATAGTAAATACAATTTTGATACAGAGATCTAGTTTTGAATCAGTCATAAAATTTATTTCAGAAAAAAAGTCAAAGTCGGTGGATTTCAATAAAAGATGGTCCGAATTAACTTAAAATATAATTAATCGCTTTATTTATATAGCGGTAACATTATATCATAATTACCAAGGATTTTGGAAACTGGAAAATGCGTTAATTAGATGGTAATTTCAGCAATCTATTTACATAAAGGCGCTCGGTTTCTAATTAAGATCAGATATAACGTAAATGTAAAAAATATCTACTGGTTTCTGTGTAATTAATTCTGAAAAACCGTTTAATTCATTGACATAACGAATAGTTGTTAATGTGACTATTTATAGCAACCGATCTGGAGAAACTTACTTCCATCACCATATTATAAAGCAACAAATTCGATTCAGTCGCTAGGGTCGTCGTTCGGTCGTTAAGCGCCCTGTGGGTTGGATGAGAAAAGCCGAAGATCGAAGCTATGGCGTGCATTAGGGAGGCCTATGTCTAGCAGTGAACAGATACTGGCTGATAATGATGATATATATTTACAGGAAACTCAAAGTCATTTTTTTGCAAGGATTCCTTTTAAATGAATAAACGAACAATTGATGCGTTTGTTGAACATCAAACAATTGGATTAAATTGGTCCCCTACAATTTACAATTGTAATTTCTTTCTTACATTATGGTTTACGCTTACTTTCTAAAAACAATGTAAAAGTTATGCTATTCGTAAATGCAAAAATTAAGATCGAAGTTTCATAACTCTAAATATTTTCGAATTCATACGTTTGATTTTTTATGCAATCAGTTATGATAAATTATAATTCCTGTTGTTGTTAAACGTATTAACATAATGTTGAAATAGCTTCATTTTTTGTTTATTATCTTTTCCTTACAGGGTTTAATAAAATGGTATCCGTAAAACAAAATTCATTTTATAAGTATGGTGTTTTGTTGAAATAAAGCTATTAATCAGTATTATTTTTAATCATTTTAGTTTTGTTTATAAAAGCAATTTGCTTTATTTTCGATTTGAAATAAACGTGATGTCTCTTTTATAACCTAAAAAATTCTGATCTCTATCAATTTATCAACTACTAATTTTGTGCCTCTGATAGTTTTAAATAATTTGATGATTTTGATAGCAATAAATTAACAATCTGAATGATTTAACTTAACACCTATTAAATTATACCGTTTTGATTTGATAGTGAATTGATTCAGATCTTTCGTTTTTTATAGTTATTATTTTGTGTATAACATTTAAATTTCCTTTTTTATTCTATCTGCATTTAATAATAAACAATTCATCTGTTAATTTAATATCTTCACTAAGTAATATTTGGAGATTTGCAATTAAGAAAATAATTCCTTTCATATAGTCTTAAAAATGATGCAATAGATAATTATTCTAGAACAGCTTTCACCACAATGATAAAAGTTTTATGACAAATTTCAAAATATATAAAATGTAAACGGTGAGCATTGGTTGTTATAATATGTCACCCAATTTGAAATTTTTCCACCTTCTGAGGATATAATGTAATATTTACATTTTAAGCATGTTTTAAGAAAATTGTTGTCACATAAGTCACCCGAATCTTAATTCTGACATTGTAATTTAAAAATTGAACAGTTACAACAATATCTATATATTCTGTTAATATTTGCAAATGCTTTTATGTAAAAACCTTTAGCCGTTGATAGGTACAGCGCGAAATTCTGTAGGCATCGGATCTCAATTATTCCTAATTGCCTGCTTGGATTTAGATGTCGGGCGCAAATGACATTTCTCAACTTTTCCAAATACTTTAATCCCTTGGAGACTGTTATATGGCAACAGTTTTATCCACTTGTAACGCACCAAATAAATTATCCAAGTTCATTGAAATATTTTTTTTTTTTTACAAAATAACGTTCTTTATAATAAACACAATAAAATAGATTAGAATTGGAAAGAATTGATTAGAACTCACAATAATATTGGAGCAGTTAAAAAGTACATAATTATGATACCAATATATATAAAAAAATTATGTACGCTTTAATTGAGTACCTCTTTCTTTTAAAACCCGTTAAAAATACATTGTTAATAAAGTTAAACAGTTTTATCATTGACTTTAATCGTAAATAATTGAATAACATTTTAATAATTTAAGCTTGCATTTAAAAAATAAAGAACAATTGTACAAAAAATCAAGTAAATATCTTTAAGAACCAGATTATAAAAGGCAAATATTAAATAATTTTGTAAATTTATCTCTATGTATAAATATATATATATATGCATATAATAAATTAACAGTAGTTTTAGAAAACTATTAAAAGCTAATAAGTTCGTTTATTGTTTCAGAGCTGTTGTAGTTATTTTAACAAATAACTTTAAAAGAACTATTCTATCTTGTTATCCTTTTTCTTTTTAACATCATTGCATACATTATTAAATAAAATTACTTTACGGATTTTTTGCATACTACAATTATTTCGTAATCAATTTTCAAATAATTATTAAAATATATTTAAACTGCGATAAAAGTAAAAACATGAACACATTTTTGTTGTTAAACAGTTTTAATCTGAATTAATATTAACTAAAATAACAATAATGTCTTCGGCGGTTAAGCGATTGGCGATCCTAGCGCTTCTGCCTCCATAACCAAATTACTCTTAGCTTTTAAAATATTCAAAATATGTAATTTCAGCTTAAAATTTGATTTCTTTGAAAAAATTTACTTTCTGTTATACGAAATAAATAAATTAAGGTATATGGTAAGATGTACTTATTAAATTAGCGTTTTAATCGGCTTGATATTGGGGAAAACAAAACAGAGTGCATATTTAGAGTACTACATTTATCGCAAGTTACAACTTAAATCCTCTACCTATAATACATACATCATACATACATCATCCAGCCTTTGTTAGTCCACTGCTGGACATAGGCCTCCCCTAATCACCCTATCCATTAGGGGTTTTGAACCATATCCACCACGCTTGTCCAATGCGGGTTGGTGGGTGGACCGACTTTACAGCCCATCCGACGTATGGATCATCTTACTTTTCAGACAATTGGGTGATCGGCCCAATTGCCCTAACCAACTAGGAAACAACAATGAAAATTTGTTTGCGTCCCCGCAGGATTCGAACCCGACTCCGGTTCAAAGCCACGCCTATACCACTGGGCTACGGAGGCCTATAATACCTATAATACTATATGTTGAATGCCACTTTTGCCTAAATTTAAATTCTAATCACGACTAACAAAAGCTTAAAGAAGTATTCGAACAACGCCTTGATGTACAATGAAATAGCACAAAATTCAGTCCCTTATGTATCTTTACCCATACCTTCAGACTAGATATAATAATGATCAGGTGTGTATTAAATCAAAACTCATTTAACATTTCAAACTTGCTTTAATCTTACCATATGAACGATACACCAAATTGAATAAACTATTCTGTCACTTTGTTCTCCATGAGAAGTGTTAATATTCTTAAATTTATACATGTCAACTAAAAGAAGTCTATGTTATGAAATTTACCTAAACATGGGCGTGTTGGATCCTTCAATAATTATTAATTAACATAAAATAATTAATATAAAACTGATATTGAAATATACTAATTTTTAGCTATACCTAGATAGATCTTGTGGGCCCAAAGAAGAAACATACGTCGACCTTTGATTTGGGATATTTCCTTAATTTACCGTTACAGACTACAAAGCCCAAGGATGACAAAACATGAAATGTCCCAACCTGAATAATGCATAGAAACCTGTTACTATATCATTGTATACTCTGAGCGCTATGCAGTCATTTTAGAGGAAACATTTTGTCAGCATATGTAAATGTAGTTTCACAGATATTCTTTATCAACGGGCATGAGCCTATTAAAAGCAATTATATTACTGTACTAGTAAATAAAAAAAATAATCTTAATAACCGAGCATTAGGAGCGGTGAAAATAATTAAAATATCCCAAAGATGGGTTCAACTTTATGTTTTTGTTGATTAAGTTCCATGTTTACTCAGTCGATGAAAAGAACAACAGTAATATTAGTACTATTATAATTCATCCAATTATTTCATTGTATAGTTCGAGCAAAGAAACGCTTTTGCAATTTACTTAGTAGAAATATCTGTTGCTAACTACCGTTATTATGTCTATAAGCCGTATTTAGTAAATAAAAAGTTAATGCAATGGTATAAAAGTTTTGAGTAGAAAATTTTCAAAATCTAAAACATACAAATCTGATAAAGTAGACAGCTTAGATACGTGTTTTACTAACTTTGGTTTCCTCAAACAATTAATCTACAAAATCAAATTTAAATTTCTTTATATTTGATTTTTTTAGTTTATGTATTCGACCGACTTCCTAAAAGAAGGAGAAACTCAATTTTTGTTTTACTTTTACACTTATTGTTTAATTTTTAATAAATATGAAAGTTACTCTAAAAAACGAGCTATCAATATGCTTTTAAATGAAAAAGTAACAAGCATGAATCTATAGATTCTCAAATGTTCACGTTTGTTAAATTAGTAAGGTAATAGATACGACAAAATAAAGCCTTATTTAACATCAAGCTGAGAAACTGTCGTAAAATATAGAACATATTTCTACCGGAAAACTGTACCGTTGAAAACAATTCTATAGTCATTTCAATGGTACATTTTTTTGTGTTATTGATGGATGAATAACGGCTATTAATCCATGTCTCAAATCGTGAAGCGCTGGGTTACTTTTGGCATGTTGTTTTTACAAACTAAAGCCAGGTCAGTCTTAGAAATGTTTTTTGATACCAAAAACCTTACCCTCCCTTTATTATTCTACAACTTTAGCTTTTACCTGCAACTTCGTCCGGAGGTGAATTAATTTTATTTATACATATATATTTTATTAATACATTCTTCATATAATACTGTATAGTATAATTTAATATAATATTTTTTTGTGTCTATCATTAGACACAAAGTTTTATGAAACTTCTATGAAACAAGAACATTAGCTCAAACGATGTTGAATTTACACATTGAAAATTCTATGTGTTAATTTGTGTAAATACCAATTCCAAGTCTCTAGACAAAATTGTTAAAAAACATCACTTTAATTCGTTTCGACTAGCAGAGACTATTTCTATATAAACTTCCATCCCCTATTTCAACCCTTTCAATACTTTTAACGCAAAAATGAATAGCCTATGTCTTTTCTTCGAGTTTATTCTAGGTACGTACTAATTTTTATCGAAATCGGTTCAATGCTTTAGACAGTAAAGATACACAGACAGACAGACAGTACTTTCGCATCTATAATATTAGTATGTAAGTATGGATTGTTTATAATAAAGTATTTGAATAGACTCTTGAAATGAAAGTATTCTGCTTAATCAGACGCAAGGCGTTCCTTTTAAATCACAAAGTCGTAATACAACAAAAAACTTCGGTTTAACGAAATGATTTAAATTGATTGGCACGGCTTTTTCGGCAGGATTAATGAATTCTTGAGGAACGTTTTCAGAGCTGTTACATTTATGTGCTAAAGTGTTCTTGTGAACTCAAATATGCTAAGGTATAAAATTGTGGTGGCATTATTCTATCCATGTCCCAGACAACTAAAGTAACCGTTCGTAACTAGCCATAATAAGTTTTCTTTAATAGCTTTTGTTGATAACTAACTCTTCATATAAGTCGAATAAAACGACTGTGAAGTTGTATGTATTGTAAAAGAATTAATACAAAAGAAGTATTAAATAAAATGAACATATAGGAAATATAACAAACATACAGAGATAAAAAGTTCTCATGCCGATTGTAAAGTGCTTCGTGACAACTTTTGAACTTATAAAGCGTTTTATTTCTTTTTCTATAAAGCTCGAATTGTTTCGTAATATTTTCTAATTTCAGTCTTATGTCTGTAATGATTTAATTTAAGGTATTCTAGATAGAATATTATTACAAACTGATCATTTAAAAGTAATAAATGTACATAAACACTTTTTATTTCCGGAAACGTTTAGTTTGGCCATAAAAGAACCTTTTTTGTATAGTTGTATTAAAATGTAAAATATATAGAAACATGGCAAAATGCTGCGTATGACATCAGCTTCTGAAATATTGTAGAAGCAACCTTGGTTTAAGATGCCGATGGTTTAAAAATTACGTTGATCAAGATGGGTGAAACGATTTTTTTATCTGCGCGTTTTACTGCGTGACAGCTACATGTTGTTGTATTCAATATGTTTGTATTACATTAAGTAATATAAAATCTTTGAAACTTTGCAGTAGTCAAAGTTTTTGCCTTTATTTTTCCATCCTGGATACTAATAATAAGTATTTAAACAAGTACAGATTAAAACTATAAAGGAACACTATAATATTTCAATACGAATCTAAGTTTTAAAATTTAAATAAAGTAGAGATAGAAAACAGAAATAAATCAAATATAAGCGACATTAAAATTATAAAAAGAACGCATCCTTAACGCAGCTTGAGCCTTTTTTTTATCTTTGATACAAATGTCAGACGTATCAGACAAATAAAACAACAGAACAAGCTCTTGTGCTTGTTTAACCTACCTACATTATAATAAAAATAAAGCAAGGTGCTTTGATACTAGAATATGATTAACGAAATTAAATAAAAACGTATACATATACGCTAGTTAAGCAACGTTTAAAAAAAACTTGATGCGCATGCATTCGTTTAGTTACAATGACATCAGTTACAAAACAAGCTGAAATGTCATTTTTACTTTCAGAATTTATTTCTGCTTGTGGTCTTTGTCTTGTGGGTATGTTAGTTTTGTCATACCCTTGGGTACCCAAAAGCAGATCAAATTCCTTCTCAGTGCTTCACAAAGCTTTGATAAAATCATCACCTTGTTGATTCCAGACGGCGTGCATTCCAAAATGGAGTGGAGCCTGAGCAAAAACCTAGCTTTGATCAAGAACTCTTTGAGTGAAAATGAAGAGTCCTTAAACCTTGTCTTCACCTTCCAAACGTCCATTTTAGTGTCATAATTAGCGAACTTAACTAATATTTATCTATATTCTTTTTACTCTGACCCTAGTCGATGACATGTCTTGATCGATGCACTTGTTATATGCCAGCCAGACCAAGACTTCTTTATCAATAAAATCTAGCAATACTTCAGAGTAACATTCGAAGCCTTTTCTGGTAAGCCTATCGTTATCGCGTCATCGTACTCCGGTAAAGATACGAATTTTCCAAATTAAAAATAATTTCTCACTACAACTTTACCTGTTTATTACGTATGATCACGTTATATACCTGTAAACAAAATATGGATCTAGTTTGCAACGTATATCTTTTGATATATTTATGATACAATATGTATACAATAACGATTTATAACAAATATATATGACTGATTCAAAAAGGCCAGATGCAAGCAGACGAGCAGTCGGGCTACCTCATCAAAAGTCGTCACCGGCGCCCATAAATATCGGCAACACCAGTGGTATGACCAACGCGTTACCTATCGTGAGACAAAGATTGTTAGGTCTTTTTTACCCAATAAATACGCTGGCTACGGTACCCTTCAAACCAATAATTTCAATTTCTTAATTTCATTAAATTACATATGAACCGATTAGTTTTAAAGTTAATAGCGCCTCTATTTATACCATTTTAAAACTGTAAATTTATGTGTGTGTTTTTTGTGTGTAATTAATGTTTCTGTATTTTTTTTCTGTGGTAATTTTATAAGGGTTTATTGAAAAAAGAAATAAGTAAACTCTTGATGTTCATAGTTTAAGAAATGGCAGATTATCCAGCAATCAATAAATTTTTCTTTCATATTGCATAAAAATATTCGAATTTAGAACAGATTTACTTATTTCTAGCACAAGAAGTAGTGAACTAACTGTCATGTTCCGTTGCAAAGGACGTTGTGCTGTTCTAAACGCTCGGAAGTTTTGTAAACAATGACATCTTTTATTCTATCGCTTTCGTATAATTAAATAGGATAGAATCGTTTACGCATAACAGCTACCAAGAGACTTTCGCATTAGGAAACGTCGTAAAATTGAATAGCCATTTGTGCACGCTATTTGGGTTTAAGCACTTTTATCATGAGATCGGATGCTTAACATGACATTATGACGACCAACAACTTAGTCGGTCTTGTGACCATGGACCCTGAAAGAGGTTTAAAACGTGGAGTATTAATTTAAATAATTGTAAAATTAAACACATTAATATGAATACAAAGTAAAATTTGTATACGGTGTCTTCTTCGAAGATGGGATGTGGGTACCATACCGTGTGTTTCGGTTTGAAGGGAACCGTAGCCAGCGTATTTACTGGGTAAATGGGACTATACACTATACGTCTCACGGTTGGCAACGCATTGGTGATACCATAAGTATTTCCAATGTCTATTGGCGTCGATGACCACTTTTCAACAGGTGGCCCGACTGCTCGTCTACCTGCGTTGGCAATAAAAAAAAAGTAAAAAAGGAGTGATAACATATGTCAAGGATTTAAACACGTCACAGAAAATGTGCTCGTATATAGACTACAACAAACTTATTTCGTGCATATGGGATATTTAAACAGCTCACGTCCAATTCGCAAGCTGTTAAGTTAAATTATATCTAACATCAATAATCTTTTATAAGATTTGCAGATGCGCACCAACTTTGCTTAGCTGATGTAATGGTCTGTTTGCTCCTAACAAAAGACAACCGTGTTATGATATTTTGAATAGGATTGATGGAAGATACAAGTTAAGTCAATACCTTAACTTGTATCAAAAAGTTGAAGTTGACTTGAGTCAAAAAAATTAACAATTGAAGAAATTAATTAGCTGAATGTATTAGTACGGCTTCACCAGAAAACTTAACACCAGATTGGCGTCCGCTGCCTTCAAAAAATTATACTTAGTTGCTCGGAAGCGTTCTTTTATATTTCCGCAATTGAGAAGGAAACTTAAATTAAAAATTAAAACACGTCTACAAACAAGGCCATATTTGAAATAAATAAAAAAGGAGTCGCTACTATTCACCTTTGCTTTATTATGATTTTCACTAATTTCATGTTAATTTTACGTTTACAAAAGTAAAACAGTAGTAAAGATGGAACCCTGTTAACAATTATGGAATCGTTTTCCGGTGCTTTGAAAAAGCCGATGTGAAACTCAGGTTGTAAGATAAAGAGTTTGTACACTTATAAATAAATATTCTATTAATTCTAAGACAGGGGATTTGTACCTAAAATATTATTATAATAAATATAAACCGCTATTTTATTACAAAGGTTTTTTGTTCATATCTGTTAATTTAACATCAAAAACACCAAATCAAATGGCAAATCTGGAATTGAAGTATGTCTCGGTTATCTCGAAGCTGATTTAGATTGCGGTCTCGTCTATGCAGCGTAGAAACTTAGCAAGCTTTAGGTTTTAATAGTTTCTAATAAATAGAGCTTCCACTGAGAGTGTAAAAGGCAAATTGAACGCTAATCATATGACTATAAAAATGTAATTGATCGCTTACAAATCAGTATTATTTGTTACTCAAAAGGACAGAAGAGTATTAACTGTTATGGCAAGTTAAAACTTGCCATAACAGTTAATACTTTTTCTTTCCGTAGCCTAGTGGAATAGGCGTGTGCTTTAGAAACTGGAGGTCGTGGGTTCGAAACCGCGGGGACTCAACAAATTTTCATTGTTGTTTCCTAGATGGTTAGGGCAATTTGGGCCGATCACCCAATAGTCTGAAAAGTAAGATGATCCATGCGTCGGATGGGCATGTAAAGATCGTCCACCCCATTGGATCAGCGTGGTGGGATATGGATCCAAACCTCCTAATGGACAGGGGTGTATTAGGGGAGGCCTATGTCCAGCAGGACACATTATCACAGGCTGTTGATTGATTGATTTTTGACTTTTTCTTTATCTTTTTATCACACTGCTAATAAAAAATCTACTAACCTGTAAAAAATTATCTCATATTTAAGGATAATGTTGTTCAACACAGATGAGGAAAGTAGGAAGAGAGAGTTCTTGGAAAACTTATTGTATTATTTATAGGTGAACAAAGCATCAAATTTATACATAAATAAATTAATAGAAATTTTTCATTTTCTACCTTACCTTTCTTTTCTACTTTGGACTATAAAAAATAGAGATATATACAATCTTTGTTTTCAGATAAATCTAAATATTGTAATTGTTATGATGGTGAATATACCATCTGTTTTTACAAAAATTCCATATAATTTATTTCATTGTTTCTCTCTTTGTTTTCTTCGATTATAAAGGACTTTTATGTAGCAAATAAACCCGATAGGTTCTACTTTTATAATAAATACAGTAATAATCAAAGAAAAAAGTTAATTGTAAACTACACATTTATGAAAAAAACTAAGCAAAAGATGCCGCTACTCATACATTAGCTATTCTAGATTTTTTGTTGTAATCAAATACCAATTAAGAATTATAGAGCAAGAAACTATAGCTCATTTGAAAGTGAGATGATTTTAGAATGGCATTGTAACTAAATAGTTCCAAACACTATGTTAAGAATATTTATTTATTTAGACACACCAATAAAAATACTCACGAAATATTACATTTTAACAATAACAAAAATAGAATTGAATGCACATACCAATGTTAGCCAGTTACAGGCATGTACAGCGATCTCTTTTAACACATTATGAC
Organism: Lamproptera curius; assembly: GCA_029286875.1. NCBI lineage: Eukaryota > Metazoa > Arthropoda > Insecta > Lepidoptera > Papilionidae > Lamproptera > Lamproptera curius. Next base: position 79,118 of record JAGSMT010000439.1, read on the forward strand.
ATGTTACATCAATTTTACAAACTGCAATATTAAAGTATATACTAGCTTTGCTAAACCTCCGTAGAGTTATATTATTAAAGAAAAAATCCATTTGATTTCTATTTTAGGTAAAGTACCGTCGAGCTTCAAATTATTGAATTACTTGCTTAAATCCGAATAGCGAGAGCAAATGATATTCCGATTTTACGACTTTTCCAAATGCCATAATTCCTTGGTAATTGTTATGTGAAAGCGGCTTAAGACTTTTGGTTGCCCCCTGGCTTTAAGTCTTGGCCTTTGTACTATTTGTGCAAGAAGTTAAAATAAATAAATTAACTTTATCCAGTTTCTAAAGTACCACATAAATTATTTAGGTTTTTGATCAACATTTGTGCAAACTCCTATTTTTTGATAATTACCTCGTTGAAACATAAAAAGACGTTGATATCAATAAATTTGATCTTTCATTTTCTTAGGACAGTTTAATTTCTATTTCGTAAATGACATACATATATTTCACCATTACTATTGTTAAATTTTAATGTTTAAATATTAAAGAATATCTTCGTCTTTTTTTAATATTCATGCTCGTAAAACTATATCAAAACTCAGTTATCTTCATTATTTAATATGATCTTTACTCATTTTTTATATCAAGAAGTGGCTTTAATTTAAAGAAATAAAATATGCTATAAAAAAAGAATGTTATATCGTTATGTTTGTAATACATTCACTTTATATCATAAAATAACCATAACAAGATGCAAACATCGTCGTTTTACTGATATAAATTATATCTACGGCAAAGACGAAGAGTAATAAAACTTCTTTGATCCAGCCCTTTCGCGTTTCCTTTTCAACAAGATTTGTGTGCAAATATTGTTTCATTTTGACGCGTTACAGATTAACATGACGTTAACATCCAATTTCGTATAACGTATATAAAACTCGAAAATAAGTTTTATTTTATATACCAATATATACAATAATACGGAGTGTACTAGGGGATATTAGGGGTTTTGGACCTATCCCACCACGCTGGTCCAATGCGGGTTGCATGGATCATCTCACTTTTAAGACAGAAAATTGGCTAATCGGTCCGAATTGCCCTACTTAGTAGACAAAAACAATTAAAATTGGGTTAGTCCTCGCAGGATTCGAACCTAAAACCTCCGGTTTCTAAAGCATACGCCATACCAATAGGCTACGGAGGCAGTTGACCCCGCCCCCCTCCCGAACACTATCACAGAAAAATCGGCATTTCGATAAATTGACATTGGTGCCGTTCGTCTTTTATTTGAAATGCGTTCAAAATTCAACTGCCAGTAAAAGTATGAGGGAATGATTCATTTATTTGAGACATGTACAAATAATCAAGTTTATACAGCTCTAAAATCTCAAGTGAAAGTTTAAGATATAGTTATGGGGATTGCGCAGAAATATTAGTGCCATCCATTTCTTTATGGGATTTTTATATAGACTCCAAGAACAAGAATTTCGGATTTTCATGAGAATTATCCACGTACATAATGAAAATAAAATTAAAAAGTTATTATAGTGACTTTGTGACCACAATATAGTTAAATGTAAATAACTGCAACATAGTGAAATGTATAAGAACTCAAAAGTGTATTTTGTACATAGGCAATTAATGAAACAGTATTTCTCTTTGTAACGTAATACAAATTTAAAATTATTAAGTTAAAAATTATTACCAGTTTATTATACTGTTTTAAACCCTTGTGTATAAAACAGTACAATTATATATATACGCTAAACAATTTTTCTAAATTGAAACGACATCCAATTTAATTCCTCATGCTTTCCGTCATCTAGTCGCCGCACATATGAAACTTATAAAAGAAATATTAACATGATGAATTTCTTTTACTCCGCTTCCTTATAAGTTATAATATTACATTTCAAAATAAATACGAAATGTATAAATTCTATGCCACGTTTTCATTTCCTTCAAAGAAAATCTTGCAGTGAACATATATATTTTATTAATGTTCTACGAAAAGTATTTCGTTTCTACACCTTTAAACATCGTTATATAATTTATATTTAAAAGTCCAGGATCCCTGGACTATTTTGCGCTTGATAACTATCAAACTAAATCCTTGTAAATATTAGATTCGTTTTGATAAGACGCCCAACAATGTCCGGTTTAAGCCGGTGGTAGGTCCCCTGTTTATAGGAGACCGTCTGGGTGGGTACCACCGCGGTGCCTATTTCTACCACAAAGCAGTAGTGTGAAAACGCTACTGCGTTCCGTTTGAAGGGCACCGTAGCCAGCGTATTCACTGGGTAAACGAGACATAAAATCCTATGTCTCACGGTAGGCAGCGCGTTGGAGATACCAGTAGTGCCAATGTTTATGGGCATCGGTGACCACATTCCATCAGGTGGCCCCGATTGCTCGTCTGCCTGCGTATGCAATAATAAAAAATTAAAAAAAAAAAAAAAGTCCTATGCGAAAATTCTCAATTCTGGTAGCAAGGTCATAATATGTTTATTTAATAAGTCTCAAAAATTTTATTACTAACTGCGGGATTTTTTTTTAATTTCTAGATAATTATCTAAAAGCATTACTAACCGGCTAACTTTTTTAATGAAAACCGAAAAATGATATAAAGAAATGAAGCTATGAGCTGTTTGAAAAAGGGTTATACATCTGATAATCTAAACGAAAAAATTGTAAAACACAACATCGTAGCATATGATCCATCCAGTTTGCCGCCAACAAAACAAGAAATGGCACCAGATTTAAATAACGGCAATTATCAGCAATGTATGTTACAAGTATCATATGCGGTGCCCCACTGAAAAATTGCCGGAAGACTATAGATGGTCAATAATTGATGGCAAATATTATTTTACTGATATGATGGTCCCTAAAGTCTATCTTTCCAAGGATTATCTTAAGCCACACGAGGTACTCCATTTATGCTGTTGATATTTATTTATTGATTATTCATTATAATATACTATATTATTACAATTTAGTTAATTTTCTCTTGCTACTACAGACTCGCACATCACGGATGAAGAAATGGAGATGACAGTGATGTTAGGAGCAAAGATTTTTCGGATGACTCTGATGAAGAATAACATGTTTTGATATCTATTTTTTTTACTGGTTGTCATATTATAAATAGGAAATCTGAAAAATTGCAATTCTGTCGGACTAGCTATCTGTCCCTGCTTTCTGTAGGACATTGTTTTATTTGTGCAGATAACCTTTACTTCACTTACCTAACATGTAATATTTTTATCCTACAGTTCGTAATGAAAATAATTGTCTTGTAAAATTATCAGTTTCAAAGCGTAGGACCGGGATAACGTACCACAACATTTGTAAGGCAATGTGATCTTTACATTATGTACATTTTATCGAAGTAAAAGTAAAAAAAGATGGTTAATACTGATTTTTAAAGACTTCCTATTCAATACAACTTGACAGGAGTAATGAGTCCCTTACCCTTACATTTTGTAGGACATCAAAATTTGTAGGTAATCAAGTTAAAAATAGGCCAGGGATCATCACACCATCCTGATTATTAAGCATGTCTATTAAGAATACTAATATTGTAATGTTTCTGCATTGTTTTTTTTTCTTTTTGAGATGTTGCTCTATAAACGATGCTAGCCTTTTAAGGTATCCCGTCGGAAAAATGACTCTTATCCAAGCAGACCACTGCCTTGTTGCCACAGAATTAAGAATTGAGGATTAAGTACACCCAAGCTGATTGTATATGCACTACTAAAAACCTTTGGAGGTCCGACGGACTAGTAAACTGCTTTTTTTCAATCCTGACAGATTTACATGGAGATATCTTCCTCGTAGGGTTATTTTGGACTTGCAACGACTAAAACCACAACATTGTTCCTACTTGGCGCACTTAAACGACTGCCAAAGTTGATCTCATTGTCGTCGAAAGCATTATCTTCGATTAATTTGTTATAGATTATCTGACATTTCAATTAGTTAGGTTATCGCCCCACGTTATTGTAGCGAACTATGAAATAGAAATAACAAATTGTTTTCCACGCAGGATTCAAATCCACGATCTCTAGTGTGTAAAGTAAGGGCCATTACCACAAGGCCATGTCTGATTACAATAATATATCGTGAACAGTTTTTTTTATGGTAAAGTCTAATCTGTGTACTTGTGTAAATAAAGTGAAATGTTGAATTTACAATAAAACCAAGGTCCGAAGAACCGGGTGAAACGAATTGAATATAAGTTATTTAAATGACGTATTTGGAGCACTTTAGGAGTTTGATTCGATTATTTACTAAGTAAATGTGCGTAAAATTAATATTTTTTTATATATTTCAACACCAAGACGCTCGTGGAATATGCAGAATTATATACCATTATGAACTTCTTTTGTTTTTTTTAATTAACGTTACATTTCTTTTTGTATCACGTTTTTGAAAGAATAAATGAAATTTCAAAAATTTTTGTTAACGTGAGATAAATTATCTACTCATGTTAAATTTAATTTATCACTTTATTACTTGCTAACATACCGCCAGTACTTTTTGTCCTTCTTGATTCTACAACCCTACATTTGTTATCTTTATAAATAGGTTTAGTGGCACAATTCGTAAAACCAATCTTTTATATAAGTTTATCTTAATATGTTTATTTATGTTGGCACATTTAAAAAATTAAACTTGAAAACTGAAAAGTTTTCACATTTTATATAAAAAATGTTAAAAGTTTTTAGTTGAATTTTTAAAAATATAGTAAACGAACAATATACATTGGTTTTTTAGTAGCGAATGCACTATAAAGCATTTCTCAAACATCAGCATTTTTTTTTGTTTTCGTGTATTTCAGTTCTGCAATGCCCGTCTCAGCTAGTTGGACTTCATACTTCAAATGTCAAATGAGTTTGAGATCTTTATTAAACTTATTTGAATGAATTCGTAAGCAACTCCCTGCGATTTTATTTCGATTATGATAAATTAATATTAACGTTTTCATACATTTTTATGACACAATATTGATTTATGTTAGAGAAAACGTACGTACTATACGTTAATATTTATCTATCATCAATTGTGATATGGCGATATTGAAATAATTATATTAAACTGCACAAGAAATTATGTTGAACTTGTTTACCTATTTTCTTAGCATGTTAATTGATTAATTGCTTTGCTAGTATTGAAATTATGGATTTCTCCATAATCGACGTAATAACATATATTTTTGAAAATACGCAAAAGCGTGCATAAAAATACTAGTAACGGCTCCGATGAGATTTTATTAAATTGTTATGATTAAGGTAGGTTTCATGTTGTCTGGGTAGGTGCATGCTAGTGAGTCTAATTTTGTATTATATTAGTTATACTTCCCTTAAAATGTTTGTTTCTTATATGTAGTTTTTTTAATGACAAGAGTTTGTTAAAAGGACAATTTATATTGTTATTTTTTTTTGAGAAGAGATATGAAGTAACGAAATACACTTAGTACAGACGCTCAAAATGATTCATGATAAATATGAAAACTAACACTCCAGTTCGCTCGGAGCGCCCAGAACGGACGTCTCTTCGTGTGCTCCCGCATGGAAATAGTATCCCAGCAAATTAGTGCTGTGTCGTCGTGCAACTCTAATAGTGTTAGTATAGTGAGTGCTCCTAGGCAGGCTCCAGTCACGTAGTTTTTTATATACTTTACACGCAATTCTTATTTTATTTTACTTATGCTTGCCTCAATAGAGGGCAGCTAGGTACACACCTAGCGCTCTTAAAATGATCACATAGTTTTAAAAGCACACCTCCCCACACAGATGGGGAGGACTAGATACGTTTCACACGCCGGAGGGGATCGCTCCAAAGTCTTAGAAAACATGGACAACTCACTGAGGAAATATGCGACAACTTGCTGACATGTTGCAGAGATAAATAAATGTACAAGAACTTCAGGCACAACTTCAAAACGCCATGCAGCCTAGCGCCTCCGCCATTACTGACCTGAACGCCGACTTATGATCCTGAACCGACACTATCTACCTCCTGCCTGCAGATCGGGCCCGAAAATATCCTAACTCGGAATCGAAGAACTTTTATGCGGATATCGACCCTACTAAGGCAGAAAAACGCGTCGCGAAGATATAGACTGACGACGGTTTCCGAAACCGTTGTTTTCCCGTAAAAGGGCAAAAACGCCCCACCACCGCTGTAAGCCGCAAAACCACGCTTCTCCCTCACAACTCCTAAAATTAGGTCGAGGCCCGCTACCGAGCAGGTTTAAACGTTGAACTTTTATATTGTTGAACGTACGGCCAAAGTCCCGCCGCCAATTGTCATCCACGAAAAATAAATACTATAACGTCAGGTCTAAGGATACGTGATGAGGGATCCGCGTAAACGTCAGCACGGTAGATGACTTTCGTGAACTCACACACTTTCTGCGGAAAAGCCGCATTCAATTTCACACATCGCCCTCCCGGACAACCGAAAATAACCGTTAGTTGCACGTGGTATCCTAAAGAGATGGATATCGAGTCCGTAAAGGCCGATATCCTATCTGAGATATCCCGTGAACACTGTGCGGAGAGCTTCACTACCCTCGGTTAAAGGTCGCCTATGGACCTTCTCATAGTTAGGAATTAGACCTGGGACCTTTATTCCCGAGGTAAGGCTATATTCAATATTCAATCTATTTGTAGTCTATCCGGAATCAAGATAGAATCTCCTTCAGGCAAGGCAGGCATCGTTGAGCAGTGATACAACTGCCAATTTCAAGCCATACCAAGTGCGTAATTGCCATGTGAACCCGACGTTGCGATGAATGTTTTGCGATGCCCGGGTGCTCGCGTCCAAAAGATACAACAGACACTCCGTCATGGTTATTTTCGAAAAAAGGTCACTCACGTGAAGTTACAGGGGCTGCAAAAGCCCCAAAACCTCTGAAGTAAGTATTCCTTCAAAGAATCGTCTCAGTAAATCAAAACGAGTGCGAAACCATTGCTTTTGTTTCCAGCATCGGTGCACGACTCAAAATGCCATAGCGTTAGCCCGATAATTGAAACCAATAATCCATCCAAACAGGTGCGGCCGCATTCGCAAACAAATTACCTGCAAGGCGCAGTAGCATACAAACCGTTGCGACCTGCAAAAATGATAGGCCTCGACAAAGACGCCTTAGTTTCCCAGACAGCTCCACTAATGGCACTCAGTTGGAGGATAATATTAAACTGGCCTATTAGTATTGCCACAAATAGATATCGAGAATTAGGCGTTTTTGAGATAAGCTCCGCGCCGCCAAAGACGTCATCTAAAAATGAACGCACTATCACAGGCATGTGCTCTTACCAGGACCATGAGTACTCTAAAGAATTCACTTCAAGATAAGCGGATACTATATTATAAGATCTCTGATGAGACCGTTAGCTCCAATAGAGCGAAACTCTAATCTATTAAAATGATCCCTGTACAAAACATCAATAAAAGTGCCATTACTCACAATTTAAAGCTTTGGTCATAATCCACTTACCTGCCAAAAGCCGCTTGTATTTGCCTCAATGTATCTCCTACGCTAAAACTATGTTAGACCTTGAACTGCTTCTCGGCCAGGCCCATCTAATATTACTCCAGGCGATTTTAATAGCAAACACCGCGACTGGAACCACAGCAGAAACAACTCAAATGTCACAATATTTCAGTGGTCTCGAGAGTACTCAACATCAATATACTAGCCCTCGGACCCTAACTGAGTAGCTACATCAGATGTGAGCAGTCGCCTGAGCCCTATTTATCTAAAGGGAGTCTCACCGATAGAGACACTACACGAATTGGATTCTGACCACAGGCCGGTTTTATGGAAATTGGGCCCAAGACGCCGTCCCTATGACTACAAAGCGTAGTGGATTGCATCTGCCTGAGTGACTGTTAAACTCAAGGCAATGAACCCCTAGAATTGCGAAAACATCCCGAAATGTAATTTGTAACCTAGATCAGGCAAACAATGCCATTGAAGAGTCAAGAAGGGTAAAGTTTCCGGCCGACCGGAACTTTGTTCTGCCGATCGACATTCTGATGTCTGATAAGAACAAAATACCGCAAACGAGCGTACAATCGATATCGGTCCAGAAACAAACCCGTATTATTAAGGTATTTATAACTGGTTGAGAGATTGCATAGACTCACCGCGAAACTTCTTGGCAAAACCTAACGGAAGAATTAGAGTCCATCGCATGTTGCTTTATGGCAGATTGGGCCGAAACACAAAGTTAGGTTACGCGATTCAATTCTGCCGTTATCACGTCCTAACGGTGGCTATAGCCTTCGATAATTTTTGAAAAAGCCAAATGCTAGCGGACACACTAGATTTACATGACGCCATCTCCTAACACCGTACTTTATCTTGCGGAGGTTGACCTTAAATCGGACCGTGGCGGTCTTACCACCAGAGGAGAACGAAAACTAGTGACCCCGGAGAGGAGGTCAAAGATATTATTAGGTCTAACACCCGATCGGCACCTAGCAAGACCGTATTAGTAATAAGGCTTAAAACTTTACCGGGCCAGATTATTTGTCTTAGGAGCATTTTCAATGTACTTCTAGCTACTTGTTCCTTACCTGACGAATGGAAGGAGAAGGGTTACCGTTATATCATAGCCGCGTAAGCCACTAAACCAACCGATGAGTTATCATCCAACCAGTTTTATTAACTGTTTGGAGAAATTGTACGAACGCATAATCTTGTCGAGGTTAAATATTATCATTTTCTCCATATGGCTCTCTACAGATCGAATAATTCGGTTCCGTCCTGAACACTCCTGTTCCGACCAGGTTTTTCGCCTCACAGAATATATTCTGACGGGCCTAAACAAAACAAAGTCAGGCCTTAGATCTTTAATTGACACACTACCAACCTCAATTATAAGTGCAGACTAGAAATTTATCTCATAAAATATATACATCAAAAACAAAAAATAAGTAATTTATATAGTTCTATTCATAAAAACCATTTTTAAAAGTGATATAAAATTCGGAAAGTGGGTTAAATAAAATAAATACGAAAATAGCTTCACAGATGAGAACGTGACAAAAATTCAGAAACACTTTTTAGATCCCAATGGAATATTGCGGTGACCATAAAAAGGAAAGTTTTCAGGTTAAAGCATTAACAAGGCAGAAAGGTTTCAGGAGACTTCGTTCTTTTTTTACTTCGGTTTATGTAAAGGAAAAATATATGTTACAGTTTACTGATTCATAAGTGAGACATTTAAGTAGGAAATACTCCTTTTTATTTATGCTACTTTTTCATAATACTTTCTTTAATTATATAACAAGTTCAGCTGTACTATTACGTCAAGATATAATATTAAATTTTTCATAGTCTTGAACCTCAAGATATGATATTAAATATTTTGCTCTTATCTCTTAGATTTGATTAAACTAGAATTTATAGTAAAATAATGTTACTGGTATGTTACTGGTATAATTATAATAATTTAATTACTTTAATAACGGGGAGTTGAAACATAATCACTAGGTATATGAAACTTAAATTAATAATTACCAAACTGACAATATTTCACTAACATTACTACTACTCGTAACAATTGCAACATATTTAAGAAAAGTGTTACATCATATATATCTACCACTCGATTCAGTAAATCTTGACAATATCAAATTATTATTAATGACCTACCCTTTTTTTGTAAAATTATTAATTTGCTGTATCTTTTTTCTAATTTTTTAAAAGAAAACGAAGCACTAGTTTACTTACTTGAATTAAATGCCATTATGAATTAGGAAAAGAAAGCACAGGAAGGTTTTTATGCTCAAAACAGACGAGTAAAGGAAAAGCCTAAATTTGTAGAAATCGATATTAATATTAGGTAGCTGAGTTTACGCAATTGCTGTACGAACAATGCGATCGACCCAACTAAATACACACCCAGTTCAATTTCATCTCCTACCAAAACCTGGTTGGTTCTAGCTGGTATCATCATCATCAGCCTGTGTTAGTCCACTGCTGGACATACGCGTCCCTTAATGCACGCTTATTTTATAAGGGGGTATGTGGACTATAGCCCACCACGCTGGTCTAATGCGGGTTGGTGGATGGGCCGACTTTTTTCATGCCTATCCAACATGTCCGGCATGGATCATTCAATCAGACAATTATCTGAAGATATATGACAAGGTAATTGGCCTAAATTGTCCTAACCAACCAGAAAACAACTATTACACAAAGTTGACTGCATACAGGGATTCGAACTTATCGAATTTATTGGAGGGTAAGATAAAGTAAATTTAAGGAAAGCCAGATCATATAGCAGACATTAGATCATTTTATAATAGTTTTAATGGTGTATTGTCCTTAAATCAGTATAAAACACCTTATTAAGCCTTAATTGTAAGGTCCAATCGTATGCATACGATTGGACCTTAAATTTAATTTGTAAACAAATTTCAAAAGCTTAACGCGTATAAGGTAGTTTTACCATATTGAATGTGTTTGCTTTGATAAGCGAATCTGCGCAGTCCTCTCAACGGCATCGGTTACTCTAAGCCCTGGATTTGAAATCCTTTTGTAAACAAAGTGCACTTTATATATTTACACATTTTAACGAAAATAAGAAGTTAGTGTAACAAAATAAACTAAACCAATATTTCGAATTTCGATGACAAAATATACCATCTTCAATTTTCCCTGGTCTTAATTTAAATATTAAACACTTAAAAAAATATATTTTGGGTCATCAGAAACATTATATTTCAAGCGTTTGGTATTTTTACCTTACCTTATTTTTGTTTTTAGTCACATTACTAATAAATAAAAATTATTATTTGTTAATAGGCCCTATTTGTCTACGATGAAATAAATTGAAATTAGAATCTAATGCAACAAAATAATAAAAACGTTAAAAAATAATAAGATCTTTTTAATTACTTAGTAAAAAGCACAAGGCTTTAAAGCTAATGTATGCTACATTAGTGTATGGTTATATTGTGCAAGGGTTTTAATAAATAAATATTTTCCTGTGACCCATCGCTTTTGTAGTGTAGTAATATAGTTTTTTCAAGCCAGCTCTATTTATACTATATTTTCTTTTTAGGCTCGACACAACTACCATTGTAAATTGACTAGCTAAACAACAGAATATTTTTAATGTCAAATCGCTTTTTAAATAATAGCCTGACGTAACCGTAAGTTGTTCAGTTGCTCTTGAGCTATTGCAATCACAATTTCGGGGTTAAGATCAATCCACCGATTGGCTTAACAATTCAACGTTTAACAATTTAACGAGCCGTTGAGCAAGCAAGGAAATTAGTCGAAACTTTGTCGTCGTAAAGAAGAAAGCGGTTCCTCAGATAGAGATCAGAAAGCTGGTCGTGTAATTTAGTTAGTTTCATTACTGTGTTCTTATAATTCGATTTAAACATCCTATCTACATAAATATGTATTTTTTTAATTAAATTGAACTATTTTTGTTTGTCATTACAGATGTTTTGACAGGTACTACTATTGGCCCAAGATTTTAAAATTGCAATTGTTACTGCTTCCTCATCATAAAACTAAAACTGTAAATTTATTATAGAGCTCATATGAAAATAAAATTACCGGGCTTTTTAACTAAGATGCATTTAACACAATGGACATCGGTTTTGTAAATCACTCATTATAAAAAGACTGAAACTAGTAACTATAAAACTTTTAACTATTAAATGTAAATTTAATAAAAATGCACATGTATTTTTATACAACGTATGTATTTTCAGTGTCGTATTAGCATATTACAATATCGCTGAAAAGCCTCAGGTTCATCATGAAAATAATACAATTTTTATTTTAATGCTAGCTGACTCGGCGGACTTCGTACTACCTCAATCGATTATTCAAGGACCTTTAACTTTGTGTAAAATAAATAATTACGGATAAATTAATAAAACAATGCTCGCTATGAATGAAATTTGTTATTTTCGATTAATATCATGTTTGTGCTTACAAATTTAATTTGAGACAAAACTTAAGATTTATAAATCTACATAAAGATCTGATATCATTAGCAGCCTCTATCCGTCTACTGCTGGACATAGACTTTTTCAATAAGCGCCAAGACAACCGATCTCTTACTGCCAGCTTAAACCGGCTACTTATCGGCATCCCACCTGATCGGGGTTTGACCAACGCTCTGTTTGCCCGAACGCGACCTCCGCTACATGGATGATGATGATTATGACTTCGACTTTATTACCAGACTGTGATAGAAACTGCTGGACATAGAACTCCCCTTATACACCCTTATCCATTAGGGGATTTTGGACCGTATCTTACCACGCTGATCCAATGCGAGTTGGTAGGTGGATCGACTTTTTTTAATGCCCATCCGACAGATTCATACAAAATTAACTTATTTTATTATTACAGTTGGCAGTGATATAATTCTTTGGTTTTTATTTATTAATTACAGGGCCACAAAAGGATGTCAAAGCCAACCGTCTTCTCTACCGAATTACTACTATTTAGATGTATTCTAATCTCAGTCAGATCATCCTCGATGCTCTTTAGCGAAGATTTGTGGTTGATCGAATCTGATATAATAGTTTGGGTTATTTAAAATGCGATCACACACTGCCTACTTATTGGGTATTTTATTTTTGATGTCTGCTATATGTTTTTTTATGTAGTTTCTTATTGCTCGCTTTGTTTTTTTGATTACCTAAAGATATTTGGTTGAGAAGTACCATATAAGTAAATGCTAATGGGTTATTTTTATTTAAAAAGAAAATTCTTTTATACCTTACCTTGGCCCGATAATAAACACATCTTAACATAATCACTGTAGATCGAGATAACGAAAAGCATAAAATAATTAATGATAATTATGATATCAGAACTCCATTTTAATAGGGTATATAAGTTTCTCAAATTATGTTGATTAAAAATCGTAAAATCATATAAAATTTTGGTATAATATAAATGCGCCACTCGATTTTGTAACTCGTGGAACACCTAGTTCCTGAGTTCCGTTACCTGGGTACAGATAAGCCATACCCTGCAAAGATGAATTTTAGGTCTCTTGTGGTGGCCGCGATGTTAGGTTAGTACAGCTTTCTTCTTATCTTCCCATGACTGATTAGAGTAACCTATCAGATACTGCGCCTGTCTTAGAAATATTCATTCATATGAGGTCCTCAGAGTCGGTCTCAGCGCTCAGGATGGTGATGATCTGGAATGGGAATTGGGCTCTGTTACGAATCAAGAAATATATTAATGATAGTAAACATCATCCTGATTATGAAAACAAAATAAGGCTTCTGCATAACAAACATATTTAATAAAATGCAGTAGGCTTTTTTTCAGGGTACACGCGTTTGTGAAAAGCGTGCCTGTTTTGTTTTTTATGATGACACGTTTCTAAGGTGAGAATGAGCACTGCAAGTGTACTCACGTTACACTTGAAATTCTTTTATGAATAGCAGTAAATATATTTGTAATAAGATGTAACCAACTGAAGCAAAAATAGACATGTTTCAGGGTCATAAAAGTACTTTGGATAGAGAAATTGACCATATGCAATGTTACTACATTCTCGTAACATTTTTTTTAATAATAGTATCTCATCCTAGAATTGTATTCATATGTTTAAACTTATGCAGTCAAACTAAAAGGAAACGCTCGGACAGTTTGCTTTGAGTTAAAATAGTACGACAAAATGAATGCCAATAGAGCCTGAATTATTCATGACATAACAGCAGTCCATAGCTCTAACCGTAATTGGACCTAAAAAAAGGAAATTCATATCTATTGAACGTAAATTTTCATAGAAAATGTTTTTGTCTCAATCTGAAACTTTAATTAACGAGACTATCTGGTCTTACTGAGTGACTTTTGGGTCTCTTAAAGGTGTCTAGGAGTATATCTTTAATTAGTAAAATGTCGGAGTTAAAATAAAACGTCAGGTATTAAATATTAAATCTTGGCATAGGAAAGGAATATATTCTGCTATAAATAACTTAAATTAATAAAGACGTGTGTCTAGATATCCAGTAACTAAACAATTGCAAACTCGCTGCGTACTTGCGCCCAATGTAAATTAACGATCATTAATCAGGTACTTTTACCTTCATTCGATAGTTGACGCACGGAATTTGCATCTTTTTGATGGTTAACATTAGCTTTAAATCCGACAAAAGCATTTACATTTTTTCTTCTAGTTAGTTACAGTTGTGAATAAAATAAGACTAATTATTGAAATTTGACGGAACCCGTATGACTTTTAAAACAAAACGTTCAAAAATTTATCATATCATTTTAATATTTTAATATGTTATTTCAATAAATAAACGCGATAAAATCCGTAAAGTCATTTTATTTAATAATGTATAATATTCGCGTAAACAACAGAAATAATTATATTGTTTTGTAAATGTTAGTAATAGTCAATGAAACAAGATTCAAATGAGTAGAATCTTGTTTCATTAACTATTTAGATGTATTGACTAGATTCTAGCTAGGTTAAGTTACGATATAAGTATTAAATTCGGTTCGTAGATAATTGACTTCTCCCACTTGTTTTAAAGGTGGGGTCCCCGTTCCTTTTCTAAGTTGGCTGGGTTTTCCTCAGCTTCATTATATTCGATAGGTATTTGGCTTTTTGATCTTAAAGCAAACAAATGGTAATGATGTCATTGGTCATCTTTATTTTAATGTTGATACGGCTTAGAGTTTTTAAGAAAAGAGCCTACTTCTCCTAAAAAGCCAGCAAAGTATTCGTGGTGGTTGCAATTCACAGCTTTAAAAATAGATAGGAGAAAGAATGCAGTTAACATAGTTTAATATGAAACTCAATTGGGCACTCTTGCCAGCTATATATCGCTTAGCGGATTGAAAATAGCGGTTAATAAAATTAAACATTGCTCCATAAAACTTGTTATAACTTAAAAAGCTTTTTAAATATGATAAATTATATTATTTTTTACGTCCCCATCATATTAGTACTTTATGTTATTAGTATCATCCAATAGAATGGGATACAATACACGCTATTGTTACCTAAACTGCTCAATTACTTTATTGACGTTTATAAAATACATTAATATTAATAAAAGATAAACTAGCAATAAAAGGCAAAAAATTAAATGTATTTTTGCAACAATGTCTAGTGTAAATAACTAAAATGTAGCAGAATATAAACAGTGCTTTTGCTCGACGATGAAGAATTTCCAAATTGACTTTCATCCCCAGTTTATCTCAGACAGTTTGAAACTACAAAACTACTAGAAAAATACCAATTTTGGCACGTTTCGAGTGTCTAAGCAAAAAATTATCGTTTTATGTTGAACAGAGACAATTTCCATGAATTTTTCATTCCTCTTTTCAACTCTTTCGATCACTTTTATCGCAATAATTAATAGTTTATGTCCTTTCGTGAAATCTATATAAGTATGTACCGAATTTTATCCAAATCGGTTTAATGGTTTAGACAGTAAAGACGGACAGACAGACAGACTGAGTTACTTTTGCATTTACAATATTACTATGGAAGTATGAATTAATATTTGATAAGGAAGCACATTTTAAACATTAAAAAAATTATATTTTATGACGGTTACAAGGCACCTTACAGGAAAACAACAAGAAAACAAAACATTGTGGATTCATATTTAATATTGTACTACCTTTCGGGCACAACCGCTTTAAGCATAAAATATTTTACAAAATAGCTTAAATATTTAATATAACTAAAAATTGCGGTCGGATTTGCAGCGCTTTACTCTTAAATTCCTATGTTCATGGCGACTCACTAAGCATCAGGTCTGCTTATATTGTCACTTTGTCTTCATCTTGTCAAAATTTAATTCTGACTAGCTGGTTCACGCGACTTCATCCGCGTGGAATAGCGAGGTGTGTCCAAATATATATATACAGAAATTCATGGCTTTATCTTTAAAAATTACTAATTTTCATATAGATTTTTATCCGCCCATAGTATTTAGTCGTACAGTTTGAAATTACTAAATTGCTGGAAGAAACACTTATTGTTCAACTGTTAAGTTTAAAAGGGTCGTGGTTATATCTTCAACAATGATAAATTTATAACCGGTTTAGGACTATCGTCAAAAAAATTCCGTTAAACTCGAAATAAGGACCCCTAATACATACATTTTATTTATAATTTATATGTGAATGTATCATGGGTGAAAAAACCTGAATAAGAATCGTTATTTCAAATTGAGTGTCTTGTTCAACAAGTTAAGTTAGCAGAGAGTCAGACCTGATTTTTACTGTACCTAAAATAATGTATTTTTATTATTACTTTATCTTATTAAGTAAATCATATTTGTTTAAATTCCAAGTTATTTTTAAACATTTGTAGATTCATTTATAATCTGCTGTTAACCTAAAAGAATGATGAGTTAACACAAAAATTTAGCAGAATTTTGCGTTCAAACGAAAATATTTTCTATAATAGTTTAGATTCAAAATAAACCAATTTTATTTTGTAAGTCAAATGACCGTCCGAGTGCCATAATATCATGAATAATTCAGGCTCTATAGGCACTCATTTTGTCGTACTATTTTAAGTCAAAGCAAACTCTCCGAGCGCTTCCCTTTAGTTTGAGTACCCAAGCGCTTGCATAAAACTTTTGTATGAGTAGCGAATTTAAGGAAAATGTTAGAAGCATTGCAAATCGGATGTATATATTCTTTCCAAACAGAATCATTTTTTTTTTAATTTTTTACTAAACTAAGTAATTCTACTATTAAAAAACGTTAACACACGAACGCTTACTTCTCATCACGAATTTTTTTTTATTTATGTTCGTAAATATATTTAAATCATTGTGGTGTAACGGGAGTACATGCATTATCCATGGTTACCTTAGATGAGTACTATTTTAAATATTGGTTATAAGATACAGGAATAACCGTGCACATTGAACAACGCATTATTATCATCGTGGAATGTCGATTAATATTAAAATCGTTTAGCAGAGCAGTGCAGAATACAAGATCTGCAGCTCGTTGCTCTATAGTTTAGCCAATGCAAATTTGGAATAAATGCAAATAAATTTAATATCAAACACTTATGGCGCAATACGAATTATCAATTAATTATCAATACCTGATTTTATAGGAGAACCGTGGCCGTTTTTGATCCTTCCGCGATGTCTAACCTATAACTGTCCAAATTTTTAGCACCAATTGACTTTGTCATGAACTTTTTTTATTGTTAATTTCAACTGCCTCCGTAGCCTAGTGGTATAGGCGTGTGCCTTAGAAACTGAAGGTCGTGGGTTTCGGATCATGCGGGGACTCAACAAAATTTCAATGTTGTTTCCTAGTTGGTTAAGACAATTTGGGTCGATCATCCAATCGTCTGAAAAGTAAGATAATCCATGCTTCGGATGGGCATGTAAAAATGAGTCCACCCACCAACCTGCATTGGACCAGCGTGGTGGGATACGGTTAAATCCTAATGGATGGGGGTGTATTAGGGGAGGCCTATGTCCAGTAGTGGACTATCACAGGCTGGTGATGATGATTGTTAATTACAACTTGTTTGGCTAAGTTGTACACAGGCGCAACGGCGGGTATCGGGACGGATCCGAGAAGCAATGCGGGGTACCTATAGTATAGGATTCCGGTATAGAACGACCTTCACCGATTTGTTTATTAGATGAAACGTATTTTATGTATAGCTAATACTTTATCTTAAATTTGTGATCCGCTCCGAAACTCGAAAACAAGTGGCCACTTGTATTCTTACCTAGGACCAGGCCCCTGCAACCCACCAAAGTGGCGCCATCTAGCGCGTATATAGTTAGAGCGGAAATCGTTTGGTTGGAAAGGATTTACAATAAAACTTAATCATTAATTTAGATTGACAATGTAATAAATTTTTAAATAGGTAAATAGACTATTTAAATATTAATTTTTATTTGTACACTAATAATTACATACGGATAGTACCGGTGGTAATCAATTGATGTATTAACTAAATAAACTTAATTGATAATTCGCATTGACGATGCAATATATGTGTAAATAATTAACTAGGAATATTAATATTACAATCATGATTTTTAAACTAAAAACTTGAAACTATGGTTTCACTAAAAATACAATACTCGAGTGACGTAACCGTATCGAGGCGCCGACATGTGTGCTCCTAATGATCCGATTTGATTTAATTATTTTAATGAGCTGTCATTTAGTCCCAGTATTTTTATAATTCTGTGATACGTAGTTTATTAAATATTTCAAAACATAACAACAAAAAATCACTAGTATTCAAGGTCATTTAAGTGTAAGTTTACATAAAAGTCATTGCATTAAAAATTATTCATTCTAAGTGCAGAAAACGTGTTTTAGACGACATTTTGATTAAATGAATACCTTAAAAGATATTAAAAAAAATGTAGAAGGCGTGCATTAGAAGAGGCCATATCCTGCAGTGGACTAATACAGGTTGATGATGAAAATAAAATATCAGAGATTTAGAATGCGGTGGCTGAAATCGTGAGGCATTTTCGTACAAACAGCTCGTTCCTCACAATCAGTCCTTATCAGTCTACTGCTGGACATAGGCCTTTTTCAATGAAAGCCAAGACGGCCGCTCCCCTGCTTTTCGCTGATAACTTGAACCGGCTACTGCACGGAGATCACCATCTCACCTGGTCGGGGGCAACCAAAAGTCCGTTTTCCTAAGCGTTGCCTCCAGTCGACAACCTTATGGGCCGTCCGTTCTTCGGACCACGTGACCGGTCCACTTCCTCTATAACGAGCTAATCCTTTGGGCTATGTCAGTTACTTTCGTTCTTCTCCGGATGAATTCATTGCGAACTTTATCCAACAGAGAGACTCCAAGCATATCGCGTTCCATAGTACGTTGAGCTACGGCAAAGTTGTTGACCAGTCCGATAGTCAGAGGCCACGTTTAGATAGCTCGTTGTTATCTGCTAATTTTGCATTACGCTTATTACGTCTTTTATTAATTTTTTATTCAATCATATTTTTTATTAAAGTTTCACTTGTAAATTTTGTGATACGTAATTTATAAAACTACGTATCACAGAGTTCATTAATTTAACTAAAAATGTAAATCACTACATTATTTTAAGGTATTAATTTAATTAAAATGTCACGTATGTTGGTGTACTTGGTGAATGAAGAATTTTTCAAATGAATGAAATGGCATATACCCTACAAATCGACATGTGTTTAGTGATGCAGATTTTGCAGCTGCTGAAACAACTGAGATGGTTTACAAAGAAAAATGCTCTAAATCTTCGTCACAAACACTTTGCCTTCGACATCATTTCTGGGTCATCTTTCGCTAGAACCACCAATTGAACAAATTCAGCTTTTCCCTAATACCTTTCCGGCACTCCATCCACCGGTGGAATTGCAACAGAGTCTTAACAATATGCCGTGTATTATTCCACTACAACGGGTGCAACGAAGCCAGTTCACAATATCTTGTTTCACCGTCGGATATAATGCCTTTGCCTCAGTGAAAACAGCACAAAACTGCCACCGTCGAAGAAAAACATCAATAATTCATCATCTCCACAAACACAAGCTTCTAAGTAACTTATAATCAAAATAAACAAAGTTGGATCTGTCAAAATGAAGAAAACACAAGGATAAGCTAGGAAATAGTAAAGATCTTTGCCTCTACTGTCTAGAAGAATACGGTCAAGTCGCATGGATGAGGTTAGGTACTTCCTGCAATGGTTGGGCCCATGAAGGCTGTACAGGCTATGATTCCGATAGTATGATGATTTTTGTGCACTAAATGTCTGGTGTAAACGTTGGGACAAAATCGTACAGTGTCAGGTTTTGGACGTGCCAAGGTAAAACCGTAATTTCAGTGTTTTGTTTTAATATGTTTGTTTTATAGATAAGTTACATATTTCAATATTTGTCCTACAATTACGTACCTGATAAGACTAGTCCATAAATATGTTGATTTGATTACTTCAATATGTATTTTCCAATTATATACATTACTGCTTAGGTATACGGTTACGGTTTTGGACCGTCTCCCCTTGTGTTTTAACATCAAATTAACCTTTTAAAATTACGATGATTAACTCTTTCAAACTTAAAATTTAAAAGTTCATCAACAGTACATATCCACATTCATAGCACTAAGCGATAACGATGCCTTTCCTGCACACACTCTGTCCATCAACATACAGCCTAATAATAATTTTAATGTATGATTTAAATTTGTAATTACGTTTCTGTAATGTTGTATCCTTTAAAAATACTGTTATTTTGTAATTAATGTTTAGAATTAAGTTGTTTATTTTTGTTTTCACCATAAGTTGTTCATATTTCCTGAAAGATGTTTTATATGTGTTATTTATTTATAATTGTTAGTTAATTGTTCCACTGAAAACCAGCATTTATGGGTGGTAAAAACTCATAATTCAACGCTGGTTCAACGAAACCCTTTTGGTGCATTACGTTTAATATTGTTTTGTTTTTATACTTTGTTTCTGTTTTGATTAAATGTACCAAACAAATGTATTTTCTTTCTTTCTTTCTAAAATTAAATTGACACAGGCTGATGATGATGATAATGATAATTGTGATATGTCATCGATACATATAACATAACAAGTTTTTTAACATTTTGTCCGTCTGTTTGTTCTGGCTAATCTCTAAAATAGTCCAATTTGAATAGGGCTTTCTTTGGAAGATAGTAGTAGATATAACTTTCTCACTATAAAACTAACGGAATAATTTTTTATTACATTAACACGCGGACGAAGTCACGCGCAAAAGCTTGTTAATGAATAAAACTGACGAATCTGACTCATCTCATTAGTATTAATTTTATTACCACAGTTCTGCAATGTGATAACAATGTCAAATACAGTAAACTTTATTATTTTCGAGCATCATGTTAAGTATTACGGTATAGTACAGAAAGTATTACTTTTCCATTAAAAATATTTCGTTCAGATGTTACGGACTGTAACTGTAGTAAGTAGTAGTAAAGTAGTGGACTGGAACCGAACATTCAGGCTAATTTCTAATTCGAAATTTATTTACTTGAGACGTTAAATAATGAGACCACAATAAAACTTATTTGGTGAGTACGAGCATTTTCAGTTACATATCCTAAAATGTCATTGCAAATTGAGAAATAAACAAAGCATGAAGAAAATGTTCTGAGATCAAAATAAAGCAAAGACGACTTTTTAAATATCGGATATATACGAATTGATTGCTCTATTGAAAATAATTTGGTGCTTAACGGGTTTAATAACGCCAATTTGAACCTGTCCACATACTGTACAATGTTAAGATATCGTATACAACTGCTGTTTCAAGAGCAATGTTGTGATAGAGTTTGGGTTCAATAGACTTGTATTATTGTATCTAAGTCTTGGAGATACAGTAAACCGTCTGACTGTTTGCTAGTTAAACTGCACTAATCTTTGCGGTAAACATATATTTTATAGTTAAATTTAAATGTTATTTGAAACAAATAAGGCTGATACTATTAGATTGCTCTTTATGTGGAAACCATTTGTTTAATACTAAATTTGTATTATTTTTGTGATGAATCTAACGGTCTTTAGTGATGTTGCAATATAAGACATTGAAAATCATAATTTTGTCGTTGCATTAAAATAAATCTACATTTTTATTAAATGTGAAGTTTTAATTTTTTTGAGTGACTTGCGAAATCGATAACCAAATTGTGTTAAATCATTCAAGTGTAATAAAAATCGATACTATTATTTTTATATTGCCCTATATAAAACTTTAGTTCTATTGTGAGGAAACAATAACAATTGTAGTAATGCAATAGTAATTGTGATTAAAGTTGCTAATAAGATACGCATTTTCGTCTTATAACTCTAAAATAATAATTATTATTATTAAGATGTATTAAATCGAATTGTAAGAACACGCTAGTTACCCTAACTTACTCAAACAACCCGTTGCTTTTTGATCTTTATCTGAGGGATTTATTCGACTACTTAGTTTGTTTTCTCGAGGGCTCGTTTAATTGTTAAACATTGTAATGTTAAGCCTAACAGTGATTTGATCTTGGCTCCGAAGCGCAAGTGCAATCGATCAACTTATAGTTATGTCAGCATATTATATAATAAGCGATTTGACATTGAAAATATTCTGTTATTTAGTTAGCCAATGTACAATGTGAGTCGTCTCTAGGCCTAAAAAGAAAACAAATTAAAAATATGTCATTAAAATATTGGTACGAATAAATAGGTGTTGGCTTGAATCATCACATTATTAATAAGAAATCAACAGGAAAAGGAAAAGTAGCACACGCTGAAAAAATATTTTTTTTGACGACGTTAAAGATTTTTTTTACATGAAAGTACTTCATCTCAGTGTTGATTTGTAAGGAAGTGTGTTAGGATGTCGACAAATATAGACTAACTTCGAGGGTATAATATAAACGTGAACAGGGAAAATAGAGAATGGTATAATTTTTATCGAAATTTAAAGTATGTAAAGATGATGTTGTAGGTATTAGCTGCCATGTGGTATCATTTTTAAATAATTTATTTTTAAGTAGTTCAATAGATATTAGAAATATAAAAAATTACGGCACCACAAATCACGACCTTGTTACATTAAATTGCAAACGCAAACCGTAAAAGATAGACTAATGTTATGTGTTTATGTTCTACATAGTTGTACTTCTTAAATGGTTCCAATAAAGAATTAGCAACATCAATCATCTACCTTTTAAGAAAAAACCCAATAACCATTTTAATGTACAACATTGTTAAAAATTGCAATGAGGCATATTCAAAGCTTAATTAAGGTATAATAGTGGAGATTTACATATAAGTTAATGGATTTAAAAAATTCTTCATTCTTTGCGCATAAAACTTGTCATACATGACAGTTTGATCAAATAAATACCGTAAAAGACGTTAGAAACTTAAAAACTATGGTGGAAATTGCGGGGTAGTATCTTACATAGGGCATGTTGTCACCGTCTTATACTGCGCAAAACAGTTATAAACTGTTTAAAGTTGGTCATATTTTTTTGTTTGAAATTTCACTTCTTTTAAATGATTTCTTACTTTCGTTAAATGTGTTTTACATTAAAGAAAAACTTTATCTAGATAAACTTACGAAAATAAGTTAACCTTATATTGATGCTTTACCTCAAATGGATTTCAAATCCAGGGCTTAGTTGAAAGGACTGCACAGATTTGCTTAGTAAAGCAAACACATTCAATTTGGTAAAATTACCTCCTATACCCATAATTATTTCTTTTATTTAATATTGGATTTGATACCTCCTATACGTTGAGCTTTTGAAATTTGCTCTACAAATAAAATGGGGAAGCCGAATCATATGGAGGATGGATGATTAACACTATTATTACATGTATGTGAGTAGACGCACTCACAGTAGACAATGTGAAATTCATCTGTAAAAGTTGTTGTATAATATATTTCCCTTCAAATATACTTATGTTTCAATATATGTTATCTATACATATAATTTCCCCTGCTTTTGTACGCTTTAACTGTTGAAATATTAATTTAATACTAAAATATTTTTAACGTACTTCCATATTTTGTGTACCGTCTCACGACATAACTGACCGGTGGTAGGTCCCTGTTTACAGGAGACCGTCTGGTGGAGTACCACCGCGTGCCTATTTTGCCCGCGAAGCAGTGTGTGAACACTGCTGTGTTCCAGTTTGAAGGGCACTCGTAGCCAGCGTATTTACTGGGTAAACGGACTTAACACCCTGTCTCACGGTGGCAGCGCGTTGGCGATACCACTGGTATTGCTATGTCTATGGTGTGATGACCACTTCCCATCAGGTGCCCGACTGCTCGTCTGCCTGCGTATGCCTAAAAAAAAAAAATAACTAGCCAACTTTAGGTAGATATTTTTCACCTTCAGTTATTGAACTTGACGATTACATAAGCTGGGTGTGGATTTACTAAGTAAATCGCATGGATTGTACAGTATTTGAGTATGCTAACTCAGCCAATTATTAGTTATTGCTGGTTTTACAATTTTAGGCTTTTGCTATTTGTCTGTGTCAAAGTAAGCGTTTCTTTTGCATATAATGAATATTCTGAAATTAATAAGTTATTTTATATTGTCAGGTTTAACACATAAACTAATATGGCTAGTTTTAACTAAAATTTTAAATTGTGATAATAGATATGAAATCCTTACTAAACAGTATTGTTGTACTTGTTAGATTTAAATAGCTAATTATATTCATCTGTTATACTTTTAATAAAACAATTAAAGTATAATAAAATATCAATAATTAAACTACTTATTACAAATAAAAAATGGGACCTAATGACATTTTATATCTATCATTTAAAAAAAGGATGAACAAAATCGGAGCTCTAGAGTGGAGCAACAAGGTAACGTATAAAACATACTATCGAAGTCGGTAAAAAACAATACACAATGATTGTGCTAACAACACTGCTAAACGGTTTAACAGCCCTTAATTATAACAATAAAATAAATTATGAATTTAAAGGTTTGCTGATATAAGCATATGCTGTTGAATTTTTAAGTACCAGTCGAAAATAATGTAGTAAATTATAAGAAAATATGCAAATACGACTGTTTTGTAAAAATCAGTACCAAAACATTAATTATTATTTTTAAGTAGCCGCCGGGCTCTACCGCGCGGAATTAAGTTCAAGATCACTCATTTTTTGTAAGATGATATTATTCCTTCGTGGAAAGTTTAATCAAATTTTCATCCATTCCTCAACTTTGTGCTTTTCTCTGAAATTTATTAAGTATACGTATTAAGTATATTTTGTTAAAGATTTGATATCAAGTGGAACGGTAATGAATATCTACTTATATTGACTGACAAAACTATAACGTATTATTTATTGACAGGTTTGTATAGATTTTTTTTTAATTAAAAATAACAAACAGTATATTATTAAAGAATATTTAATTATTATTAGAAAGTTATTTTCTTTGTACTATATTTCCTGTAAATAGTACGAAGATAGTTGCCACCGTTATTAACATCTCGTCGTAGTATAAGCGTACATAAATATTATTAACCTTTGCTTTTGTTTCTTTAAACTTTCAACGTGCATCTCGTAGCCTAAATCCTATTATAAAACAGAAATATGTAAGGTGAAATCTTCACATCTTATATAAACACAAAAATATCGTAAATCACACAAACATTATTTCATTTGTGTTTACAAGAGTAAAAATATCAACAAAATTATAATTTAGAGTTGGAGCAACTTCAAATTTGGGCATTTAAAGCCGTTAATTCAGTAATCAGATAGAATTGTGTAAATAAGTACTGACTAAATTTTTAAAGGAAATTTATATTTTATTTACGAGCAGTTTTCTTAAGAGCTCGTAAACAGTTTTATTTGTGGCTCGTAAATAATTTAGCACTGGCATCTAAATTAAGTGGTGCAATAAAAATAGATTGCAAATTCTCGGAAAAAAGACGAAATTAACATATAACCTAAAAATTTAAATTATAAACATAGAATATCGTTACAATCAATTATTTGTTAACAATAATTTAAAATCTGTGCAAACATCCGAAATAAATTATTTTGCTTTCCATTAGTGTAACCGTTTAATTGTATTTAATATCCGAGGAAGCTCCGAAAAAGAGTAAAAGAAACTCAGATCACTCTCTAGTCTGGCTATATTATGTGTATCTAGTCTTGTGTCACTATTGATTTTTTTATAGATAGGTATCAATTATAAATTTATACCGGATACTGAGGTCCAACGAGGAAGTACTTGTCCAATGCGGGTTGGTGGCTGGACCGACTTTTTACATGCCCATCCGACGCATGGATCATCTTACTTTTTAGACAATTGGGTTATCAGCTCAAATTGCCTTAACCAACTAGGAAACAACAATGAAAATTTGTTTCATCCCATGAAATTAAATAGGAATTTTGACTAAAATGTAATTAGCTGTTTACTCTTTATCATTAGCATTAATTAATACTTATTGATATTAAATTATCTATCAATCAGTATTTTATTAAATAACTAAACACAATTCTTTAAAACATTTGTATTTTTTTTATCAGCAACCTGATAGTCCACTGCTAGAATAATAAATAGACTCCCTTAATAGACCCGATCCATTAGGGGGTTTTGGACCGTATCTCATGCTGGTCCAGTGCGGGTTGGTAGATAGACCGACCTTTTACATGCCCATCCGACGCAAGGATCATCTTACTTTTCAGACAATCGGGTGATCAGACTAAATTGCCCTAACCAACTAGGAAACAACAATAATAATTAATTAAGTCGCCGCAGGATTCGAACCTACGACCTCCGGTTTCTAAATCACACGTCTTTACCACTAGTCTGCAGAGGCAGTAATATCAAAGACAGTTTGGAATATTAAATATCAGTAAAATATCAAAATTTTATTGCTTCTTTTCAAATCAAATCGTAATATAATAATCCCTCGATTCATTTAAATCTTAAATTAATATTAACGCTTACGCTCTTAGGTGCTTTTATTATTAAGGAAATTAATGGTAATTTAACATTCTTTCTTACTATTTTTATTTCCTATTCATTGTTGTCATGGTTTTTTATATTACTAAAATTTTTAGACATTTGGCTTTTTCTCATCTGAAAATGTTCTATTGGTTTGACACCAAAGAGTGCGGCTATTTATGGCCAAACAAGGTCCTATTCCATGTTTACTATTTTTAAGAAAATTTCAGAAGAAGAGATGTAAGGGATAACGATTTTGCTCAAAATATTTGCCTACTTGTCGTCCATGAATTAAGTAATATATTTCTTAAACTCACATTTAAGGGCCCAGGTATGTGCACTCATAAACTAATTGAGCACCACGAGAGATGAGTGCCTCGCGAACAGGTAAATAGAATTGAAATCGTTGTAATCTTTTCTTGCGAAGGTCAAAGTCAACACCTAACTCGTACAGCTTGAGTCCCGCCTTTGCACGATTTTAGGTACACTTTGTTCTATTTTACAAGTTAGCATATTATTTGGATGATATAGTATTGAAATCTATAAAAATCAATTTATTCTATACAAATTTATTGCAAAATATTTACTTACGTAAATACTCAGAATCAGACTCCTAGAGCGCTCCAAATACGTCATTTGTGTGACGTCAATTCGCTTCGCTCGCTTCTTTGAAACTCGGTTTTCACATAAATTAACATTTCATTTTAATTTTTATGCGATTTACAGTGCACAGATTATACAAAACAATAGGTATACCATTTATTTACATTTTTTTTGTTATGAAGAGATAACTCCGTGCTCTAGTTATATATCTATTTGCTTTATAAACCGGAGAACGTGCGTTTACAATAAAACAAGATAGAAGTTCTTGATTTATTTAATTATGTTCTATGATATAGAAATTAAACTAAAAATGTGTTGGTAAGCGCATCAACGCCTGGACCAGTATGGCCAATTAATTTTTTAAATGTTTTTTGAAGTGCTAGGATTGGTTTTTACGGCAAGAAAATTTCAGATAATTGCAAGGAACACCTAAAACTGCTCTTTCTATTCCCATTCGAACATTATCTGACTAATTGGTTGAGTCTTCAGTTGAGGTTTATTGCTGTTTATTACCGTTCATATTTAATTAGAAATACTCACTGTTGCTAAGTATTGCAGTAAGAAATTCTGTCTTCCTTATCGATTGGCACAATTCTACTACCACCTCATTATTGCTGTGTATTAACTCCCTCACCCTATGGTAACATCTCTTAATAAAACCACGTTCGTTAATTACAAGTGTTTATTATTTTTTATATGTAACATTAAAATCAAAAGGTTATCGGCCCAGACCCAAGTATTTTTCATCCTAATTAAAGTTTTTAAAGTAAATTCATAAAAAGTTAAAATAAAATTAGTAATTATAAATATTACCTACAAAGAGTAGAAACGAGCCCAACGTGGGATTAATTTTTTTTTAGAATCGCAAGCATCTTCATCAACAAAATGTCTTTTAATAGTGCAATGAGATTTGTAGAAAAGCTGACCGAAAGGGACCCCACCAATTATCCCACTCAGAAGTTTACAGCTAGAATTCATATCTTGAGCACGAAAAATTATGGCAATGTTTTAAAACCGGTAAAAACCGGTAACAGGTGAAGCAGTTGCTTTAAAAAAGGATATGAAAGCGAAGTTAAAAACAATGTTATTAGTAGATCCTTTTTCTTAGATTCTTTCTCCTAAATCCGAGAAACAACGGCAAAAAAAGTGTAGGATAATTTAGCTAAGGCATTCGATGATATAGGATTGACACACAGAGTAGGGCTTTGAGAGACCTTATTAATAATACTTTAGATGGGTGCCGGAACATTGAAGATAACGTGAATTAAATAATGACTACCGCTCATAAATTTAGAAACATTGGCTTTTTTGTAAACGATGAATGGCTGGAAATATCACTCCTGGCTAGTTTTCTAGATTTATATCCACTAATAACTCAGGTTTGGTGATAATGGGTGATTTGCTTAAGACAAAACTTGTCAGAAAGTCAGATACTGCTGCGCTGTATGTTAAAGAAGAAGTTATCTCGCAGAATACCAGACACATAAACCTTATAAAAGTCCGAGGTACTATACATGTAATCAATATCGATAGTAAATAAGAAGTGTAAAGTAAGAAGAAAGAAAAGACAAATCAAAGCTTAGGCTATGTAGCTGTATTTTCAATTCACCATTAAGCAATGACGATGGCTGGTTCATTAACTCAGGGGCTATAAATGGCTATTGGATGAAATTCCGACCCCAGTAAAAACTATCATAGTCGCAGATAATAAGAAACTCTCTGTTAGAGCATGTGGAAAAGTGAATTTAAAAGTGATTCAAATGTTCTTCATGTAAACGAATTTGCCACCCACCTTCTTTCTGTAAGTCAAATCATAAAAAATGGTTTAATTAAAGACTGTGAGGTGGCAACCCTGGAAAATACAGCGAGTGTAAAAATTCCGGTGGATATGGTGTAATTCATCTTAATTAGTAGCTGATTCAAATGATTTATATCTCTTTAATTCGCCTGTAGTTTTTGTTTTTGAATTTTAAAATTTAATTCATTTACATCTATGTTGTTTGCGGTCAATATACCTCGTTTGCTCAACCAATTATAGTGTTTGTAACTTTAGACAGCACAGAAAACAAATTTTTCTTCCTTTATAAGAGTATTAAGTTCACATTTCTGTTGTTCATTCAATGAAACATAAGGAGAATATATGTATTTGACTCTCCCCTTTTTTGCCCCAATGTGTTATCATTGTATTCTGGTTGGTTCGGACATTTTTTCGTTTAGGCATCACACAATTGTCTAAAAAAATAAGATGATTCATGCGTCAAATGGTATGTAAATGGTCAGTCCCAGTTATCAATACTCACTTCGGCAGTCCTCGTAAGAAGTCAGTGCCTTGTAATTTACTGAAAACTAATTTATATTTAGAAAGCAGTTTACTCTTCGGGTTGTGGAGGTCAGATGCAAAAAAAACTGTTATTCGGTTTAAATCTGGATGGATTAAAGCCGACCCTATGATAACTTGGGAAAATGGCCAAGTAAAAGAAAGCTGTTTTATAGTCTCAATTACTCGTAATTACGATAATGAGATCCAATAACCCAATTTATTGAAATGTAAGATAATCTATCCATCCGATGGACATGTAAAATGTATAATTGGTTTGAATTGTGAAGATCTACTTTGGCAATTATTTTAGGATGTAAGTGCGCCAGGAAGGAACAAACTTTTGGTTTCAGTCGTTGAAAGTCTAACAAAACTCGCCCATGGTCCCCTGAGGTTAATTTCTCTATGTAGTAAAAATAAGTAAAATTTGTCGGAACTAAAATGAACCAGTTTATTTTTTGAGTACCGCATTACATCTCTCTCCTCTCTTTGTAGTAATACAAAACAATATTTTCAAGTAATCTTATTTAAGCTTTGACAATAATTGTTGAAACCGAGATGTGACCATACCTTTTTGAGATTGTTCAATGCATTTATTCTGACGTCGATTTTATCGAGGTTTTCTTATTTTGCCATGTTCATTACTCTTTCGAAAGACCTGCGAGTAGAGAAACATTTTCTTTTATACAACTATTAAATCCACTGACATCGTAACAAATATTTGAAACCGTCTATTTATATGATTATAATACGATGTTAAAAAGCTATTGAAACAAAATACTTCTAAAGAAAAGAAGTAAAAAGTATCAACCCGCTGCTCATTTTTCTTTGAAGAATACGAAAACATGGCATAAAATTTCTACAACTCATATTATTTGTAAAATGTAATAACATATATAACATAACGTAAAAGGAAGACGCTGTAAAAGAAACTCATCATGTTAATACTTCTTTTGTACGTTGTACATGTGCGACGACTAGATTGAACTTAACAATTTCTTGTTTATTTATTATTAAACCTAATGTTTTTTTTCTTTTGGGTAAAAATAAGTACTTTAGTACCATCGAGTTTACAATAAAATACATAAAAGAATATAAAAGAACACACAGCTAACGTGAAGCAGCGCCGCCGGTTGACGAAGTCTGTAGTAGGAGACCACGTGCTTGATCAATCTAACCATACATGAGATTTGACAAACCACAAATCCTTGCTAAAGAACATCATCGAGGATGATACGCGAGGCTATTGAAATTTTAAAAAAATATTATTATTTTAATAAGAAGATGGTTAGGTGTTACACCTGCTTGGTATCAATATTACAATATTAAACCACATAAAATTACTGTAGTGGCAAAAAACTTTGTCCCTACTACCGATTTTTCCTACATTGTAGCATAAAGCCTATGTTCTTCCTCTCCCCAAAATGCCCACATCCATGTATAAATGCCTGCCCGTTATCGGCCTATTTCAATCCTTCCTTTCATCCGGTCATGTGTTCTGAAGCAGTTCTCCGCTTTGTGTTGTGTAACAACCTGATAAGCCCTTCAATCTGGTTTCGCCAGGTCAACATAAGAATGTTCAAATGCTCAATAAAACAAATTACGCTCTGTAGTCTTAAATTTTCTCCTTTGATCGGCTATGTGACGTATGCTACTTTAACCTGAATGCAAATGAATTCCAATAACTCGACCGGCTTTTAAATAACTGCAATCGTATTCAATATTCGTAAATATGACCATGTGTTGCCTTACCGATCCCAACTTCGGTGGCCACCAATTTGTCATATTCGATTGTTAAGGCACTTACCTTTTTCTTTACTTGTTTCGTCCTCTTTCCGACTTATTTGTCTTATTAATACCCATTGGTCTAGTCTTAGTGATCTTCGTTCTACAAACAACCGTCTTCTTCTGTGTCCCGTTCATCGATGATTTCATTGACGAATCTTTCCAAATTCAATCCATTCTATCCATTCTGTGAAATGTGCTATCCTTGGAAATCAGGATGGCTTAGATCGTCATTCAGTTTAAAAGAAAAGGGCGTAAACATTGTCTGGAAGAAGAATTGACGAAGCAACCGACTTTGTGACGTGATTATGTATTTATAGTCGTATTTGTGTACAAGTATATGTATTTATTTTTAAATTTTATATATGTATGCATAAGCAACAGCCGCCGTAGCCTAGTGGTATGGGCGTAAGCTTTCGAAACTGGAGGTCGTGGGTTCGATACCTGCGGGGACTCAACAAATTTTCATTGTAATTTCCTAGTTGGTTATGGTAATTTGGGCTGATCACCCAATGGTCTGAAAAGTAAGGTGATCCATGCGTCAGATGGACATGTAAAAAGTCGGTCCACCCATTAGACCAGCGTGGTGGGATGGACCAAACCTAAGGGATATGGATGTATAGAGGCCTATGTCCAGCAGTGAGATTATCAGAGGCTAATGATGTGATGTGTGCATAAGTCATCTATGTTTTTTTTTTTTTGCCTACGCAGGCAGATGAGCTGTCAGGCCACCTGATGGGAAGTGGTCACCGACGGCCAACGCGCGATGCTTCTCCATGCTCATCCTAAGGCCCACGTGTTGGGAAACACTGTTGAGGTCATTGAGCATGGCGTTGAGGTCCTCCAGCGACTCCGACATATGACTATGTCGTCGGCAAATCTAAGGTGGGTGATGTACTCGCCATCGATGTTTATACCTCGTCCTTTCCAATCCAAAAGTTTGAATGTGTCTTCCAATGCAGCGGTAAAGAGTTTCGGGATATAACATCACCCTGTCTTACACCCTTCTGCAATTGAATAGGCTTCGTACTACTGGATTGTAGTCGGACGGACATCGTTGCTTTACTGCACAAACTACCTCAGCACCTCGATACACCGACTGTCAATTTGGCAACGCTGAAGGGCCTGCAGCACATGCCCAAATTTCGACAGAATCAAAGCTTTCTCATAGTCACAAACGCCAAGCATAAAGGCAAATACACTCCTCAGTCTTCTGTATGATCTGTCGCAGCGTAAATATGTGGTTTGTAGTACTAAAACCTTTTCGAATCGAGACTTGTTCGGGTGGCTGTAAGTCGTCTAGTCTGGAAGCGAGGGATTCAAGATGACTCTCGAGAACAGAACATAAACACGGCTCCAGAAGGAAATCGGTCTATAGTTTTTCAAGAGGCTCTTATCACCTTTCTTGAAAAACAATACCACTAGCTTCTGCTCCACGCTTCTGGCGTAATACCAGCCTGTAGGACGAAATTAAAGAGCCTCTGAAGGACCACAAGTACAGATCTCCACCCGCTTTCAGAAGCTCTGCTGTAATTCCGTCCTCTCAGGCGCTTTGCCTGTTCTTAAGTTGGTCGAGAAGCCATTCGTATTTTGCTCAGACGACGTCCGGGATATCTTCGGAGTTGTGCCGGTGAGCTTTGCTCTTCGGTCGTCTCGCTTCGTAAGCGGCTCCGACGACGATGCGTACAACTGTCCATAGAACCCTCAATCTCACTCAAAACCTCCGCCTACTGGAGATGACGCTCCATTATCGGTATTCAACTTAGTCAACTGACTTTTGCCCGATAGACAGATCTCTGGCGAGGACTTTAGAACCTTGGTTCCGTTCTTGCTTCTTTAATACGAGATGTATTAAAGTTACGCAAATCCCGCCGCATATCTTGGATATCCAGTCTATTAAGCTGCCTATAATCTGACTTATCAGAAGAAGACTGTAGCGCATCTTCCTTCTTGTATCCAGAAGGTTAAGTGGCATCGAGAGTTTTAGGTTCCAGTTTTGCGGTGTGTTTTATAAAACCTAGAACCCACACCATGAACAGTTTCACGAGCTTAGTGTTAATATCGTCCACAGTGTTGCACTTGTTAGGGTTTGGAAGCGATTGCTAAGTTCGAGCTTGAAAGCCATGGGCATTTTGAATATGGGCACGAGACGGACGAAGCGTGGACTTTATCAGACGACATCTTTCAAGCCTAATGTTAGATTCAATGTGCCTCTTACCAGTCTGTGATCGCTGCCGATTTTAAACCTTGTAATAACAGAGACATCATTGATTATTTGGCGTTTGGTCGTCATGATAAATTCAATCTCGTTTTTACGGAACCATTGGGGCTTATCCAGGTCCACTTTCTGTGGGGCTGCTTCTTGAAGAAGGAGTTCATCATATATAGTCCTTCCTCTCCATAAAGTCAGCCGGCTGTTGCAGCCTTGGGTTCCGTTGTCCTACTCCAAAATTGCCTCTACAGCTCATCGTCTTTCCTTTTCCTGTTTTATTAAAGTCTCCCATCAACACCATGTATTGAGTTTTGGAGGAATGTGGCGCGTGAAATATCCTCCTACATTCCTCGACCTCCTCATCAGAGTGTGTCGATGTGTGCATATACTCGTATAACCTTCAACGAATATCGTTTGGATATTCTGAGTATAAGGTATGCGACCCTTGACGACACACTTTCGATTTTAACAATGTTGTTAATGAGAGACTTTGCGGACGATAAACCCGACACCTCCCTTGGGATAGTTGGTCACCTCCCGGTGGAAAAACAGGTTGCCGGATTCAAGGATTGTCGTGTCCTCCCCCTCTTCGGACTTCAGATAATCCCTGATATCCCAACGCTAGCCTGTTCACCTCTTCTTCCAGCTCTGTCATCCTCTCGTCGGTCCTCAATGTCCGTGCGTTGAAAGTTGCCAGGTACAGTCGTCGTAGGTGGTAGCCGAATCCCACCGGGGATTCTTAGCACCCCTGCCCCACCGTTATCATGGGCCGCTACCGTAGCCAGGAATAGTGGGACTGCCGGGGACTGGGGCCGCACGTCGTTGTCATTCTTCATGAGGGGTTTTGCCATAGTTGCCACGCTTGGCGTGCGGGTTGGCAACGCAGTCCCTTCAGATCCTTTACACTCGAACGCTGCTGCCCGTTGAGGGTTTCGGTATTTTGGGATCTGAAGGTGGAGATGGTTATACCGCCATCTGTAGGCCGTCATAGTATGGTATTGTAAGTGACTTTTCCTCAGTCGCCTCTTACGACACCTGCGGGAGGAAATGGGAAGCTGAATTCTATGCCGCAGTATCTTATATATTATATTTATAAACAACGTCTCCTTGAAGTCGGATTTTAAATATACTTGCAAAAATGAAATAGGTCAACTCCGAAGAATATACTTTTTACATTTCTTTAGGCGCTTAATGTCAGATTTAAGCTCCAGAGACGTCATTCATGAATACATATGACCTAATAATTTTTACACTGTTTTTCCAGTTTTACGAAATTTATTTTTCTTTATAAAATTTAAGTTTCGATAAATGTTTTTATTTTGTTGGTATAAACGAAATTATTTGAAGATTAATTTACCGTAAAACTGTATTAGGAATTTCTATTATTACTGAAATAAATCGTCTGTACCATTAACTAAAAATTTGTTTCATTGATATTATTTTTGATGTTAATATGTCCTAAAGAAATAGGTTTTATTTGTCATTTTGTCTAATTATGTTTAAGTGATTAATAATGTGAAATAATAAAAAATATCGTAAAGTACTTACAGCTTCGTAGCATAATGTAATGGCGCTTTAGATACTGGAGGTCGTGGTTCAAATCCTGGGACTTAACAATTTTTATTGTTTCAGTTAGTAAGTGCAATTTGAGCTAATCACCCAATTGTCTGAAAGTAACACGATCCATGCGTCCGTTGGCAAAAAAGTCGGTTCACCTACCAACCCACACAGGACTAACGTTGTGGATACGGTTCAAAAACCATCTATGGAGTAAAAGAGTACATTAGGGAGCCATGGTACAACTGTGGACTAACCAGGCTTTGACGATGACGATGATGATGGTGATGACCTACTACGTATTATGTCCTTCCTGAAACCATGCCTAGTCTGTTAAATATTAATATCTATAACAACAGAAATAAAAATTTAGCTTATTATCCACTATTTAAAAGTAAAAATTTAAAATCTATCTGTTATATGTATCTAGTAAATCAAGAAAAATTTGACTTTGTTGCAATTTAATTGTAAGTTATCTTATTTAATTCAGGAATTCATGTTATTATAATATTATTTAATTTAGGACTAATCGATTCTTGGAAAAGATTATTGCTTGTTTCTTTAATGATCGTCGAAAACGGATCTCAAGCTTGCTTGTCAGGATAACCATGTTGCACTTTTTACCAAGAATAGTTCTCAATCTGTAAAGATTGCTGTGCTACCATGTAGTCAGTTGCTGATACAGGGTTTTAGAATATTATGATGCTTATGATGATTTAAAAAATTCGCAAGCTGGTGAAACAAATCGTAAAATAAAAGTGCAGCAATCAATCTGTTCGTAAATTCGTCTAGTGATCAAAGCGCCTTTAAATTTATATGTTGGACAAAATATTGGCTAATATTTTCGATAATGGTATTTGTATAAAAAATATTTAAAATATAATTTTAAAATATACCTACTTACGTAAAAGTCTCTTTTTTTATTGTAATTTTTAATAGAAGAAATGAAGAATATTTTTGGTTACAATAAGCATACATATGATTTTGTTTAATTAATCTAGGATGAAATAACCTAATAAAAAATATTAGACAGACACCCGCTGAACCTCGTATTAAATAGCGCTTAATTACCTTATAAAGATTTTTTTAATTTGTCCTTCAGCAAGTAAATTTTAACAAACAATATAACCGATTATAAACAGTTTATAACTATTTTGCGCAATAAAAGCTGAACACTCAGCACGAATCGGCTCCGTGATTTCTGCCACAGCGTTATAAATCCCTGATATCTGTTAAAGTATTAATTTAATCAAAATGTCAAGCTTTATGCATCATCAGCCTGTGTTAGTCCACTGCTAGACATAGGCCTCCCCTAATACACCCCTATCTATAAGGGGGTTTGGACCGTATCCCACCACGCTGGTCCAATGCGCATTGCCCTAGGAAACAACAATGAAAATTTGTTGATTTCCCGGGGGATTCGACGACCTCCAGTTTCTAAAGCACACGCCCGTAAAACACTTACGGAGGTAGTTTTCCACTGATACATACTAACTCATTAATATTAGCGAAGTCTATTATAAGACATTATATTTAATTATGCGTTTTATTATTACTTTAGTGAAATTAAATTATTAGGGTTTTTCTCGTTTAATCTGTCAAAGAAAAATTACTTTATATGTATATATAATGTACCGTAAACTACAATGGAAAAGCAAAATGCAATATCTCGGTACTTATCTTGAACTTTAACTGAGCTATTTGAGGTATTGTTTGCTGGGAACTATTTCGAAGCTTACTCTACCTATGGACTATAAATTGAAATAGGGCATTATAAAAGGGGTATTATATTGCTATAAACTAAAGTTAGACTAACAGATAATATGCAGTATATTAAAACCACAAACATTTCATTGCTTTAAAAATACCTATTATTATCATTCAGTTAGATGCAGGAAGGATAATAAGAGTGTTGTAGTAATAAATGCTTTGTACGGGCACTGTAATGTGTTACAAGTATTTGCAAACGCGCATAATGATGGCATTTAAACGACTGTTTGCAAAAAAGGAGCCTCAACACTCAGCTGTCTTTGTAAAAGTTTAAATTGATTCTGCGGATTTAAGACTGTCTGTTTAAACAACATTGGTCGATGCAAGCTTTGTAAATCGCCACTTGTTCATTATATTAAATTTAATAGTAATTGTGTGGTCATATTTTTTTGTGATTAAAGCAACTAGACGTTCGCACACTCCGGCAGGACGTTAACTAATAGTGAGTGATTTGCTCGCACATAAAAATGCAGGGTAAGTCGCTACAAGTCAACCTATCGCCTTAATTAGATCTCTGCTTACCTAGTTATAAAGCTTGCTACGGTGCCCTTCAAACTGGAAGACTCCTAGTGTTTATAAATTACCACTAAACGCGATGATTCTTCGCAGATGGTCCCTGTAAAAAAGTTACGTACTACGTTTACATGGAACTTTTTAATAATAAATAAAGACTGACTTCTTGTTTGTTGTTTTTTTGAGCTGTATGGACTGTATTCATACACCATCACCACGATCATCATCAGCCTGTGTAGTCCTCTGATAGACGCTTTCTACTAGGGTTTTTGGACCGTATCCCACCACGCTTGTCCAATGGGTTGGTGAGGACTGACTTTCTACATGCCCATTCGATGCATAGATGTCCTTACTTTACAGGCAATTGGGGATCGGTATAAGTTGTCCTAAAACAAACAGAAAATAACGAGAACATAAATTGTCTTCTGGATTCAAACTCACGACCACCGGTTTATAAAGAGGGCCAAACCACTAGACCACGCGGCAGCTGTATATTCGTCAAACAGTCTGAAATTTGGTTCGATTTGACTACCCCTTAATACCTTGAATCTGCGTGGCTTACATTTTTCAACAATTTTAACCGTTTTTATAGACAGTTTACAACGTGTTCAAATTTTACCATACTCATTCGTATATAACATTCGCAAAAACTATTATACCAAATGTACAGAGCAATTAAAATTGTTCAATTGTTTTATTACATTACATTCTAATTTAGGTATTGTACATGTAAAAACATTTATAAAAAAATCAACTAATGTAATATTAAATCATTGTATGATTTGTTACTTTTATAATAAGTAGTTTATAAAACAAAACATTCTTAATGCATGTCATTAGAAATGTTTGTTAAATTCGATCTGCAAAGCTATGAAATAAAAAACAAATTAAAGATAACGATTTTTTAGATCAATAAACATCGCAAGCTCTGTCTCTAGTTTTCTATTATCTGACCAACAATCGTTAAATACACCGAGCGCCCATTCCTTCCTGTCGCGAAATAATGGTAACGGATGTGACTTAATTGGATAGGTACAGGATGTTTTTCTTCTTTATTTATCGATAACAAGATATTTATCAATAGAAAATATTTATTTAATTGAAAAAATATTCTAATATCTACACATGAAATTCTTAAAAAATTTTGTGTCTATTATGTTTCGTAAATTGTAATATTAGGGATATGTATTTTGACTTCTTTTTTACTTTTATAACATAATATTAATTATAAAAGAAGTACGGACGTACTAAATTTTTCGAGTATCCTTTTTGTGTCTATACACGTCGACTAAGTTCTTCTGTATTTCACATATAGTTTTCATGATAATGACAAAAGTTTCTGCTAGTTTAGTTAAGTATCGTAGTTAAAAATAAATTATTCTTAAGATAAAATTTAGAATTATTTGACAAACAAATTATGAATGATATTGATCACCCAAATTTGACCTACAAATTAACCTCAAACTTAACTCACTATACAGGATAATTATTCGAGAACCATTTGCTTTAAGATATATTATCCCAATCTATAAAACTATGCCAACTTGAGCCGGCTACTACACGGAGATCGGCATCCCACCTAGTCGGGGGTCGACAAACGCTCCGTCTTCCCGAACGCGGCCTCACTCCAGAACCTTTTGGCCCATCGACCATCGGTTTTCTGATCACGTGACCGGCCCACTGCCACTTCAATGAGCTAACTTTGCACTAGTCGGTAACTTTTAGTTCTTGCCGGATTAATTCATTACAAATTTTGTCCGACGAAGAAACTCGAGCAGGGTCGTTCATAGCGCGTTGAGCGACGGCAAAGTAGAATCAGGCCTATAGTCAAAGGCAACGCTCGGCCTCGAGGTCATCACGGGGAGTACATTGCGGTATTGGGGTGTCATGAAAACGTGGCTTTCCTAAAAGTGCCCAGCCCAACTGAATCCTCTAATCGGCTTCCTCAAACCTCCTATCGGCTGAAGAGAGGAGAGCTAGGATCCGTCTTGTGTTCATTGAGAAAGGCCTATGTCCAGCAGTGATGGATAAGGGGTTGCTAATGATGATGATGATGATAAAACTATGTATACGTTGTTACTGGTTATCTTTATGCACATATATAAAGCACAATGTCATAACCGATACATTTTGCATGCCTTTGCAAAGATTTATACTGTATTTATATTACTTGTTAAAGCAACAATAAGATATTTGTGTTTGCAAATGAGCTACCAAACAAAGACTAGTATTTAAAGCTATTATGACCTAATTAATTTATCGTTTATAAGACATTAAACGTTGGCCATAAGTTCGGATATTAGCATAAGGAAGTTTTTGTATGAAAACGAGCCCGTATTTGCATAGAAGTATTATCGACATAAATTGCAAAATTATGTAGTTTCAAATTTGTACTTTCTTATACTGAGTTATTCTGTTAGTGGTAGTTTGTAGTTGGAATTGTAAATCGTTTAGCGTTTTATTTTATGTAAATTTTCGAATAAGACTTTGTATATTATATTTTTAAATTGTAATTTGTGGTAATAATTGTAAATGATGAATTATTTACCTAAATATATCAACCAAAACAGTAGATGTTACAAAAAGTTTAAAGTATCTATGTTATTTATTACTTTGATTACATGTATATTTGTATAGTTATAAATTATTTTGAATTAAATTTCCTTTGACTATATTGCGAAAATCGATATCATAATCCATTTTTATTAATAATACTTATTATATAACATATGATTAGTTTGATCCATAGTACGTTTTGTGTTATATCAAGGAGGAAGGAGGAATTAAAAGCAGTGCAAACTAAATGTATATATTCTTGGTAAGGAAAAAACTGGCAGGCATATCTTATATATTTTTATATTGTATTATTTTTTTTTTCTAAATGTTTTCAAAAATAAAGCGATGCCGTTATTGAATAATTTTGTTTAAAAAGTTAACTATCAGAGATTTGTTGGAGAATTGGAGGCAAAACTTATTCACCGTATTCCACTAATGCAAGGTGGCTTCCTGAGTATGGAGAACGAGATGGACCGCGAAGATTATTGCGGCGTCCATCGACTTAAATCGACCAAGAAAATGTAGAGAAGGTCAGAGAAGTTGTTTGAGCAATCGAAGAGTTAACATCTGATACTTTTTTTCTTTTTTTTGCCGTTGGAAAATCCAGTTAGTGGATTCCCCGCCAGAGTGAGGAGGCAGCAGGAATGGTAGGGCTTCCGGACCAAGATGGAGCAGCGGTATACCCACTAAAACCAACGGTTGTTCCTTTCTGTGTCACTGTAGCCGGGTCGCGGCCATAGGGACAGTCTCGGCGACCCGGCGCGAGGGCCCGCCTTCCTCGGGCTTTTTCTCCGGTGTTGGGACACCGGGAACGTTGTTTAGGCGCTGTGCCGAACAAACGCACGGCGCCCTTCTTGAGCCCTTCTTCTGGGCGGGCCCCTTGCCGGCCGTCCAGTTGCGCGCGTACGCCACCTTCGGCGCCCCTGGCCTTCTTCAGCGGATAACCAGGGGCCAAAGGCCCCTGTCTCATTCCGGACTCTTCGGGCCATCAAGTCCTCGCAGAAAGCATGGACGGCGCCCCACGACCTTCGCTTTTCAACATCCTGCGCACTTCGGCAGGAAGTGAAAGGTCGGCCCCACGACACTACGCAGCTCCGGCGGCTCAACCCAGGCTGGGCACTCTTCCAGCGCGTGTGGGCCGTCTCGGCACATACGCCACAGTGGTGGCCCTCCTCGTGGGGAGCCACAGGCCACGGCACTGGCACCGCCCAAACGGTGTTTGGAGCCTGTCCTTTTCAGTCACCACTAAGAACGGGGGCCCCGGCAAGGAGCCAGCCAACAGGTACGCCGCCTCGCCAGAGATGATCCGGAGCCCGTACGGGCCCTGATAGCCAACGTTCTCCAGTACCGTGGTACTTCCTTTGGAGGGTGTCGGCCCACGTACGCCACAATACGGGTATCCCAGCTGCCGGACGCCCTTTACTGAGCGACCCCGGCAGTGGCGAGATTCCAGTGCGAAAATTGGCCACGGGGGTGACGAGGTGTCGTCCGCAACAAGTGATTTCGACACCTCGATATTTCCGCAGAGCACTCAATCAAACCAACGTTCGACAGAAGCGGTTAAAACACCGACCCCTGTGGAAGTCCACAGACACCCTCGATAGTCCGGAACCCATCTCGGCACGAGAACTCGACCGACGATGCGACAGGTGGCCCAATCACTTTTGCGGTACAGAGGCAACCCATGGGTATCGGAGCGCCTCTTTATGCAGGCCCAGGGCAGGGTGTTGAAAGCGTTGGCGATGTCAAGAGACCCGCCAAACACCCTTCACCCCGAGACACCGCATCCTGCGTCAGGGACTTGAGCCGCAGCAACGCGTGGACGGTCGACCGGCCCCTACGAAAGCCATACGCACCCGCCAGATTTGGGCCGACGGTTCCAGGTCCTTTCAAAGAGATTTCACATCGACCAACAACATGATCGGCCTGTGGTGGAGGGGGCGAGTCCGCAGGAGCCTCCTTTGAATGAGGAAGATTCTCAGTCTTCCACCTCTGTGGTATTAAGGCTTGAGCCAGACAGGCAGAAACATCGCTTACTCTGGGCTCCAAGGTCCCCAATAGCGCCAACGCGCGTCCCGGAACGCTATCAAGACCGGTGCGTTTGCCCTTTATTTTCAGAAGGGCTGCAACCAAACTCTCCTGGGGTGACTTTGGCGCTCCGGAACTGGGAAATTCGATACTTAAGTAACGGCCATTTCATATAACATTTAAAGTCCATATTGAAGCAATTTTTAAATAAGAAAAAATTCCGCAACTACTTTTAGAATGTTAACTGACAGTCAGAAAAAATCTTCTTCTTTTGTAACAATGGGCGTAATATGGCCGATAATTTTGACCCAAAGACGAAATAAATCTTTACTGCCCGACGAATTTTTAGTGCTGTGCATCTACGGCAAAGTATCAAATTATTATTTTTTTTTAAAACAAGTGTCTCATCTGGTTGAGAGGAATATTTATAGCAATAAATAAAATTAATTTAATTTCTTAATTATATTATTATTGCCTTAATATTTTGGGACTCAAAGGAAAACGATTGACCTGGAGGAACTACTATTACAGGCTAATATTATGCATTTTTAATTATCGATGAGAAATGCCAACAAGACAAAAGGAGATATAAACTTGAAACTTAAAGTGGCGTGCTGTTTTATCTGAAAACAATTTTAACATACTTCCTAGCAACACCATATGACATTTCACAACCTGCTAACACTAGCCCTCCAAGGCACCTCAGAATTAAGAAATTTCAGAAATGTTCTTACAAAGGGTTTGATTGCTAAAACTAATATTAGGTGTGGTTTATGAATAAGATACTGGGTAAATATACAAACAACAATA
Source organism: Lamproptera curius (assembly GCA_029286875.1). Taxonomy (NCBI): domain Eukaryota; kingdom Metazoa; phylum Arthropoda; class Insecta; order Lepidoptera; family Papilionidae; genus Lamproptera; species Lamproptera curius. Next base: position 121,747 of record JAGSMT010000439.1, read on the forward strand.
TGTTTCATCTATATTTATAATAATAATACATATAACAGGTTCGGTTGCGGGTCGCTCTAATAAACAAATTATCACATTCTGCACATTCATATTTAAAAACTTTTGATTGATTTGGTGTTATTCCTCATACTCGGTTCGTAAAGCCTGGTCTTTAAGTTGCTATTGAATGGAGATGATTTTGTTATTTGAGTGAACTTACTTTATACCAAGAGCTAAGTTTTAACAGAATAGTTAATCCTTATAGCTTTGGTGTCCTAAATAATGACCACTAGCTAAACCTTATATTGAAAAATTTTGATGGTTGACTTACTCACTGGAAGAGTGAGTGTTTTGCCATGTTACATTTATACTTTTTCATTTACTTTCCGGAAATTTTTTTTGCTGTCGATTTGTATTGGTCGTAGTTTGGTATTGGATCTAATCAACCTTCCCTATTTTTGGGTACCAATACAAGAGGTAGTAATACCTCAGAGCCAAGAAAGTTCTAAACCTCCTTCGTACCAAATTTAGAACAATTTTAAAATATACATAACTCTCAAATCTTAGAAATGCTTGGTTTTCATTTTTCCAAGGGAGGCTTCAAAATATTAAACCAAACCAAAGTGATAGCGGAGCATTGTTGTTATTGTTTTCTTTGAGTACACTTTTAGATACACTAAACGAGCTTATAGATAAAAATTTACATTCTAAGAATAATGGGAATCTTAATGTAATAGACTACTATGATAAAATGATAGGTCCGGCAGTTATATGAATCTTCAGACAGTCATTTTAAATAATTTTTCATGTTCATTTTATAAACTATATTGTACCGAGTAACTGATATGCCGTTGCCTGTAGCCTAGGTAAGGCGTGCTTTGAACTGGAGGTCGGGTTCGAATCCGCGGGACTCAAAAATTTCCTTGTTGTTTCCTAGTTGGTTAGGGTAGCGATCACCCAATTGTCTGAAAGAAGATGATCCATGCGTCGGATGGGCATGTAAAGTCGGTCCACCCACCAACCCGCATTGGACCAGCGTGGTGGGATATGGTCCAAAACCCCTAATGGATAGGGTGTATTAGGGGAGGCCTATGTCCAGCAGTGGACTATCAAAGTTGAGATGATGATGAACTGATATGGCTTTACACTAATTAAACAAAACACTAATAATTAAAAAACACTTGATTAAATTGGCATCCGTAACTTACGTTTTAAACTTTATTTTCAAATCACGGAAAATTTTAATTATTAACATACTTCTCAAGCAAAACTTAACAAAATTATGATAGAATACGTAATTTGAACTGCAAAATTTCCTTCATTACTTTGTTTGTATTTCATAATTGACAAAGTAATAATAACACTTTTTGTTTGTAAAATTTATCGATATCATAAACTTTAATTTGTCAACAATTTACTTTAAAATCGTGAACACTGAATGTATTGTAGATAAATACGATATTTGGTTAAACTTGTAACTTTGTTTTGAACGCGATAATCATCATCATCAGCCTGTGTTAGTCCACTGCTGGACATACGCCTCCTAATGCAGCGTGCACTCGCCATTAGGGGTGTTTGTACCCACGCTGGTCCAATGCGAGTTGGAAAAGGACCGATTTTTACAGCCATCCGACGCATGGATCATCCATCTGTTCAGACAAGGGGATGGCCGAAATTGCCCTAACCAACCAGAAAACAACAAGAAAGTTTGTCCATGCAGGATTCGAACCCACGAACTCCGGTTTCTAAAGCACACGCCCTTACCATAGGCTATGGATTATAGGCAGTTATTATTGGACTCTTTATATTATTATGACGGATTGATCTTCGGTCGCAGGTAAGAAAGATTTTTTTTGAAAAGTGATCACAATTTTAACCGTGATCAATAATCAAACATTTATTGCGTTAAGTAAAAGATAGGGACACATACTTGTAATATGATGAAGAAGACAATCAACCTAAGACGACCCTCAACATCAACCAAGATATTCAAGTGAAAAAATTTGGGGTTTATGTACACCGTTATGGGTGGTCGTTATAATATTATACTAAAGAATCGATTTAAAGAAGAGTGTAGAATCGGCTTTTTAACCGATGCACATAAGAAGCATGTAGATATTACGAGGTGAATTTTATAAATTCTAAGAGATCGAGAAAAATTATTCTATGATTTACTAGGTGTTCCCGTGACGTAGTGTGGTAAGAAAAATACTGTTTTTCCATTTCATAAAAAGTAGCCATAGTTAGTCCCAATCATCTTCCAGAACAAGTCCTGTCAAAATAGACCAGCTGTTCAATAATTAGTCCGAAAAACAGACACACACAAAAATTTAAAAAGTACTAGTATATATCAAAATGTATCATTTAACATGAAAAGGTTATTTGTCATCGGAATTCATCACTTTGATTCTTTTTGAAGAAGGTTAAAATTCAATTGAGGATAATATAATTATAACTTTTGGTTTGAGAAAATTAATACAGTCTTATCATATCCTCCAGGAACTTAATGAATTTTATGAACAGAGTTGTTGTTACGAGCTTTGCAGAACTTTGAGTCTTATAAAATAGAACGACTTGTTGAATATTATTTTCATCCAGGGTTAAAAAAAGGAGGAGTTGCATTGTAGGAAATATCTTCTAAAGCAAAATTGAGTGTTGTACAATTTAATGGAAGGTTTTTGTTATTTTTATTTCACCTATTGACACGCTTTAAAACGATTGAAACATAATAATTAATTATTTTGAGTATAACATTTATATAAATGTTTGAATGCAGATTATTGGCTAAGAATTGTTAATTCTGTGTACAACTGATGTCTCAGCCAAAACCGATGAGTAGATGCATTTTTCCGATTAACAAAATATGACGACGTTACTTTTTATTTCTTGTTGCCAACTTTAATTAAAACAAATTGTGTTTACATACTTTACAGTAGAAAAGTTATAAAGCTTCTTTAATGAATGTCAAACTGAATAATATTGAAAGAAAAATTTAGAATAAATTTATGGCCATGGTTAAAGTCAATTTATGTTTTACTTAATGCTGATTTTGGAAATTAAATTAAATAAACTGTTTTGTTTTCTACAGGCTCCGAATAATGTTTTCCTTTTCGTTCATGTAAACAAACGATTTGTTGGCATGTTTTTTCCCACGCGAATATTTTTTTTCCCGGAATGCACTTAAGTTCGTTAATTTTTCCTAAGGTTTATGTTGTTTTATTAATTTTAATTTATTTACGTTCATTAATTAAAAATCCTGTTTCAAAATCGTAACACGGAGTAGATTTTATTTCCGCAAAAGTTTAATTAAATCTTCATTATTATCGGACACCGACTTTCAAACGTTTAATTATTTTATCAAGATAGTAGCGAAATTTATTTGATTTATGTGATATTTATAACGTATATATGTAGTATAAGAATTATATTATTATTAATTTATTTTAATTAATTTAAGAAGCAAAAAAATAAAATATTCAAATAAACCTTGTTAAATATCAAAAAAACTCAATGAATTATACCATGATGTGAATTATTATTTTATCTAGCACGTAAGGTTTAATCAGCGGTAGCCAACGATAAAATTTTTCCATGATTTAAATTCATTAATATTATAATGAAACATTTTCTTTTAACCTCCATAAAAATATATTTGTTTTATATACACCTATTTATTTGTATATCGTTAGATTAATATTAAATAGTTTTACGTATCAAACTGGAATGGCATAAATGTATGTCCCTCCTCTTATCGATTTCGATGACGCTGACCTAAAAGTACTGATTATTATTTCTAGCAGGGTTTTATGTGACTTCACACCAAACTTAGTTTGAACTTAGTTTTGAATATTTAACAAGTGAACCTCTATGCATGGTAGCAGGAGTTCACTTTGTATATGTGTTTTAGGTCTTCGTGCAATTGACGTTTTTGCGTATCAATTTGAGGCAGTTTTTTTGGCGTAAAAGGTGTAAACAACTTAATTTATTTTAATTTAGTTATGGATCTCTAACATAATTAATGAGTATATGAGATCATTAACTATCGATAACAGAAATACAAATCAAAAAGACATAATTGAAGCTACGAAATGCTGTTGAGAATTATTGACATAAATTACTTAAATTTAAATATTAATCACAATAGATGAAATTAGTTTAGCACTTTACTTTAGGTCTGGAGGAGATTCAACGAAAAATGGGTCATTTTTAGGGGTTTTTAGACCCTTTATGGAACATGAGGTAAAATTGTCCCGAGGCACCCTTCTTACTAAGAGGGTCATTTGTAAGGATAACTTTTTCAATGGGACGATTTGTTTGAGTCACCTTGTGTGGAGCTTTGGGGAAATGGTCTTCAAGACCGAGTCCCCCTACCAACAAGTGCCAGCCTTGACATCTGCGGCGCTTAGATCGCGTTGAAATCTCGGATGAAGAATTTGGGGCTGATGCTCGACAGCCGGTGGAATTTCCAAGACCATTTGCGTAGTCTCGTCCCCAAGTTCATTAAGATGGCATGTACTCTTGAAAGGTTCTTGCTGAACCTTGGAGAAGCGATGACCTCTCATCTGGTGTTATGGCAATGGGCAATGGCTTTCCACAGCCTGTCTGTGAAGGTGGTCCCAGAGACTAAGCGCGGGTGACATAGCGTTCGTTTGACTCAGTCGATCGCTTTGCCGCCAGATACGCGTGGTAAAGGAACGCATTGGTATTTTAGTGGGCGGAAAGCCCACATAACCCGGTGCTGCATAAACTTTGTAAGCTTGAGTACTCGATTCATACTGCAATGTAATACGGCTGATGATCATGTACACTTACTAGGATCCGTTGAAATATATGTTTTCCGTAAATGTAATATAAAAATATCAAATATTTATTATAATAATAGCAAATTTCAAAGAGATTTAAGAAATTGTCTAAAATATTGAGTTACGCACTTATAAATTTTATAAGCCAATTTAATAACCGTATGCGATTTAATTTATAAAAATTTTGTTTATTGTATAAAAATTTATAGAAAAAATATGTATAAATAAATAATAAGTCAAAGTTTCTTATAGATTCCACGAATATTTACCAAGAGTAAGTAGCTTAACTTACGTTCCTATAATAAATTCTTAAAAGCTCAGAGTACTACCTTTTTTATACTCGTTCCTTTTCTCCCCAAATAGGCCCTTCAGTTTGACCAACTCTTCAAAATGATAAAAAAAATGTAAAGAACTAAAAAAAATTAAAACTTGTACTAATATCTTCTTAAATATATAAAAGAGATTCCCATCGATATATTGACTCATAACGATATCTTTGGAACCATAAGACGTAGCGACTTGAAATTTGGTAGGAATATACCTTTCGCCAAGTAGAGGTCAGCTAAGAACGATTTTACGAGATAACACCCACAAGGGGGGCTGGGGGGTTGTTAGTAGATTATAAAATTATAACATTCATGACGCTTGCAAAGATCGCTTGATCGTCAAGGTTAAACGATAAGGACAGATCAGAAAAAATTTAAAAGTAGTTACAAAAATACACTTGCATTGCATCTTTAAATGATGATTCCTATCTTTATATTAGACGAAGATATACGGGTTAGCCAGGTTAAAAATAATGATGTATAATTTTTATCAAATCCAACAAATTGTAATCTTTCATATCACAAAATGAATTCGATGGATAGATATATCTGATTTTTAAATATTTTTTTTTTTAGAAGAGATTAAGTGCTTCAGGAAAGACAATTGTTGGAAATTTAAGATCATAAAAATAGAAAACCATCGAACCATATAGTCTTTTATGGTTCGATTGTAAGGATTTATTTGCTAGTAGCAACATTTAAAAAAATAAATCATCCTTAACGCATTTTACGTTTAAATAAAAAATCTGTTACGATTACCTAATATATTAAGACGTAAAAGAGAAACATGTCAACCAAATGTTTACGTCTTTGTTAATGCGAAAGTAACTCTATGTCTGTCTGTCCGTCGTAAAGTTTGATACATACGTAGAGTGGATTCCAAGAAAGGACATAGGCAGTTATATTGAGATAAAAGTAGTCGAAAGGGTTGAAATATGGGATGAAAGTTTCCCCCGAAGATGTTCTCGCTTTGTTGTAGCGGTGGGGCTCAGTACCTGCGGCCTGCCCAGTCGCGGGGAAGCTAAGCGGAACCTGGCTGGCCTGTGATGCAAGGCCGGCCGTGGAGGAGGCTGCTCCAAGTAGGCTGAACAAGCCCGAATCGAAAGTCATAAACTTTGTATCTAATGATAGGCATATGCAATAAAAACACTTTATTCATATTATACCACGTTATATATTTCAATACCATCCGTACGTTATATATACCAACCCGCACTGAACCAGCGTGGTGGGATACTGTCCAAACCCCAAATGAATAGGGGTGTATTAGGGGAGATCTATGTCCAGCTGCGGACTATCACAGGTTGATGATGAGTAACGGGTGTGTAGATGTTATTAAGAAGATTTACTTTACAACTTTCACCTTCTAAAACAGACACACAGAACAGCAGAGAACTCTTACCGTCAAGAAAATGTCCTTCATAATTTGTATTCATGTTAGCAGTGGGAACTCAAGCTGTGTGTCTCAATTAGTCTGTAAGTATTCAGTGATATTCAAAATGACCAATATAACAATGTTTTAACTATGTTAATATTACTGCCTCCGTAGCCTAGTGGTAAGGGCGGGTGCTTTAGAAACCGGAGGTCGTGGGTTCGAATCCTGCGGGGACTCAACAAATTGTCAGTGTTGTTTCCTAGTTGTTTAGGGAATTTTGGCCGATCACCCAATTGTCTGTCAAAAAGTAAGATGATCCATGCCTCGGATGGGCATGTAAAAAGTCGGTCCACCCATCAACCCGCATTGGACCAGTGTGGTGGGATACGGTCCAAAACCCCCTAATGGATAGGGGTGTATTAGGGGAGGCCTACGTCCGGCAGTCGACTATCACAGGCTGATGATGATGATGATGAATATTACTGTAAATATAATAATGTTAATAAAGTGAAAAAAATATATTTTAAGGTCATATTTTTTGATTACAAAACTATGTGTTTGATATTCTACTAATATTCATTACAGTAACGATTTTTAGTTATGCTGCATTATGAAAGCATTTTCTTTTATTTCTATTTCTTTGCCTTATCACCAAACGAACAATGAGTGTCACCATACTGTAAGTGTAACTTTAAAATCAAGAATTTAACTAAGTCGAAATTTAAGATTAGATCTATAAACTATGAATGATTGTAACAACAGCTGAAGACTTAAATATTACTTCGCTGCAAAGTTCAATTAGATTACATTATGATGGATACAGATAACGCCTCGAAAACATTTGTTCGTTCCGTGCGCGGTGGTGCATTTTACTCTTACTTTTTTTAAAAATAAATATAAAATATTAAAACGTGACATAATTTTAATTTCAACTCTCTCTTTAACTTATTAAAAGGTTCTTAAAACAAAAACTTAGCATCAAAATATGTCTAGTTAACTTTTATTATTTTTACGTATATCTTGCTTTTAAAAACGTGAGAAGTTTTGCTTTATAAGACGTAGTCAAAGTTGCCGCGGAACCCAAGTTTCTTACGCCAATATGGTGAATTTGTAATTGAAATTTGTTATACGCCGAGATTTAGACATCGCGTGGCGACCAGAACTTTTGTCTATTATTTATTATTAACCTTGACAGATAAAAACCGAAATGAAAGGACTACAACAACATACGGAAAACTCAATTTTCTATCAATCATCAATAATTTACTCTCGGCGTTTGGAGATTATAGTTAGAATGGTATTCTATTACTTATTTTTACAACTATTACTTACATATTATTACTACTTTAGCTGTCATTTTCTAATAGCACTTTCATAGTTACTATTTTGATACCCAAGAAGCAGTACTATTATCAATACAAATGAGTAAAATTGGAGTGTATGTTTGTAACATCAAAATATTATTTTAAATGATTGCATTGTTACACATTACCAATACATAAATGACAATATTTTTTTACGAATTTTGTATTTCTTTTGTGTGTTTGTACTGACTAATCTCTGGAATGGCTCGTCCGGTTTTGACTTGCACTGAAAGATAGCTGATGTAAATGAGAGTAACTTATTCTCACAAAAAAAACTTACAGACTTTTTTTATAATACAACGCGAACCACATACAAATGTGGATATTTAAAAAGCTAGGACAGCAGGCATTTATTCAGTAAATCTCAATGAAGAATACTCTGTCTTTTGTCGCAAATTTGGATTTATTATTTTAATTTTTGTTTAAAATGGCTGGGGGAAAATAAGGAACATATTATGTATTAGAAAATTAACGTGAAAAAATATGGTTTCATCACTCTTTTATTTTCAATAATATATTATATGTAATATTTACTTTAAATAGCGATTTTCTACGAATCCGTTACATGGATATTATTTATGACCGACTTCCCAGGAAGTTGGCCCTACTTAACTGGAGTACTTGTCCCAGGTAAATACTTATATATTCAACAACTTCGATCACATCATTCTAACAACCACTGGCGGAGGCATGGCATGAGCATTACTCACGACTTTAGTCTTATCCATGTTCATCCTAAAGCCCATGTGTTGGAAAACAAGGGTTCGTTGAGGTCATTCAGTAAAGCATCAGCTCCTCTAGCGTCCCCGCCATGATGACTATGTTGTCGGCAAATCTTAGTTGAGTAATGCACTCCCCATTGATGCGTATACCTCGTCCTTTCTAATACACAAGTTTGAAAGCATTTTCCAGTGCAGTGCGGTAAAAAGTTTCGGGCAATTAAATAAGCTTCAGCACCTCGATGTCAATTTCGCAATGCTGAAGAAGCTGCAACATGGCCAAATTTCGACGAAATAAAAGGCCAGGCAAAATGCCAATGATAAGGTAGATTATACTCCTCAGTCGTAAATATGTAATATATAGTAAAAACCCTTTTCAGAATCCAGCTGGTTCGGGTGGCTAGAAATCGTCTAGTCTGGAATTTTTTATGACCTCTCTGAAGAAAAGCACCATCAAACTTCCGCTCCACGCTTCTGTATTACCATCCTGTAGGACGAAATTACAAAGCTACGAATGACTTCAAATAGCGGTTCTCCATCCCTTTTCAGAAGCTCTGTTGTAATTCCGTTCTCACTAGGTGCCGTTCCTAATTTGGACGAGACATATTCGTATCTGGCTCAGACTGACATATGGGATATTTTCGAAGTGGCGCCGGATAGGCTTTGCTCTTGCGTCGTCACATACTTTTTTTATTATTCTATCTTATTTTTATTACTTTTTGATAACTACTTGTTGAAATGAAGAGACGAGGTAATATATATAATCAATTTAATTGTAATTTTGCGACAGTTTACTTAACTAAAATAATTTTTGGGTCTGCAAAAATATTTATCTTTCAAATTGAGTTCAGATACCCTCCTTTTTATCGGTACACTTCAAAATTTATTAACAAGGGCCTAAAATCACAGGTGATTTCATCATATCTGAAATCTTGGCCTTCTTTAATATTAATATATTTGATTAGCTCTTAATGCTTATATTTGAAATTTATTCTTTTGAATGTCATTTCTTATATACTACACAGAATACTAAAAAAATAACACACACTGTATCAATTTAATTAAAAATTTGGACAGCAAAAAATATGATTCAATATATTTATTTTTACACTGCAGGCCAAAAGTTTAAGACCAGCATATTTCATGTAGAAAATATAAGTTAAACTAAAAAAATATTACTGCCTTTGTAGCCTAGTTGTATGGGCGTAAGCTTTGGAAACCGGAAGTCGTGGGTTCCAATCCTGCGGGGACTTAATTAATTATTATTGTTGTTTCCTAGTTGGTTAGGGCAATTTAGTCTGATCACCCGATTGTCTGAAAAGTAAGATGATCCTTGCGTCGGATGGGCATGTAAAAGGTCGGTCTACCTACCAACCCGCACTGGACCAGCATGGCGAGATACGGTCCAAAACCCCCTAATGGATCGGGTCTATTAAGGAAGTCTATTATTCTAGCAGTGGACTATCAGGTTGCTGATAAAAAAATACAAATGTTTTAAAGCATTGTGTTTAGTTATTTAATAAAATACTGATTGATAGATAATTTAATATCAATAAGTATTAATTAATGCTAACGATAAAGAGTAAACAGCTAATTACATTTTCATCAAAAATCCTATTTAATTTCATGGGATGAATTTTTACAAGAGTCAGCAAATGGGCAAACAATTTGTTTATTGTAAAATATTGTTTCAACTTTCACGTAAATCTTTCAACATGCTGGGTCATAAGTGCGAATGTTTCTATTAAGGTCTTTCCATAACAGCTTGTTGATATTAAGATCCAGGCCAGGTAGAGTAAGGAGGCCTTATAATGTTATTTAAACTACCTTCTTTATAACATTGAACCTGCATAGTTTTGAGCATTGCTTTTGATTATTGTCTTACTGAAAAATTTACCCATCGCCAGTTAATTGCAATCTGGAAATGTCCGGCCCTTTTTTCTTATTTTTTCAATTTTGATCAAGTCACCAGACTCAGAAACGATAAAGTTCCAGGGTTAAAAAAACATACATGCTTTATGGCCTTAGATTGGCTATTGCTAAATGTTTACAGAAGACCGTCTGGGTGGGTACCACCGCGGTGCCTATTTCTGCTGCGAAGCAGTAGTGTGAAAACACTGCTGCGTTCCGGTTTGAAGGGCACCGTAGCCAGCGTATTTACTGGGTAAACAAGACTTAACACCCTATGTCTCACGGTAGGCAGCGCGTCGGCGATACCACTGGTATTGTCAACGTCTATGGGTGTCGGTGATCACTTCCCATCAGGTGACCCGACTGCTCGTCTGCCTGCGTATGCAATAAAAAAAAAAAAAAAAAAAAAATTTTTTTCCTAATACAATATTTCCGTGTGCCTTTTTAATGCCTATTTTCTTAATTCCTTAAATTGATATTGTTAAATATTATTTTTATTAACGGATAGAGGTGTATTAGGGGAGGCCTATGTCGAGCAATGGATGAGCAATTCTTTAAAACTATTTTTTTCATCATCAGCCTGATAGATGATGAAAAAAAAAAGGGTTTTAAAGAATTGTGTTTAGTTATTTGATAAAATACTGATTGATAGATAATTTACTATCAATAAGTTATAACCAATGCTAATGATAAAGAGTAAACAGTTAATAACCTCATTTTAATGGTATGAAATTTTTCCCAAGAGTAATACTGAAGTTCTTGAACAAAAAAATCTTGTCAAATGCAATTCAAGAGCTGAGCTACGATAGAGCTACGATAAGAGAAGATATGAAAAAAAGTATCAAGTTTTTTATGGAACTGCGTTAACTTAAAATAATATGAAAATATTTAGAAAATTTATCAGAAAAATATCTCTCACGCCACGCATTTGCAATATTATGCTCATGAGTCTCGCTTGCATTTTGCAGTAGCGATCGAACTACATTTATTTGGGAATTAATTCTACCAAGCTAGTACGAACTGATTTTTATTAAAGAATAATTAAAGGTCAGATAATTCATTGTAACTATTGTAATCTATTTTTAACGTTTTTTGTCTTTATTCTTCATATTTTATAACCCGAAGTTTTCTAGCGTCTATGATCAGAGGCAGATTAAAATGGGACGGCTACGTTTCCCATTTGGTACATATATTCCTAAAATCGTGGATTTAGAATGTATAGTAATCGCGTAAATAGAAGATCTAATCAAATACTATTAGTCTTGTACTATTGACAAAAAAAATAATATTAAATAATACCTATTATTTAACATTTTAATATTTTACTTTTTGTTCCGTTAAAAGGGTTGCATATGGGAAACGGGTCCAAATAACAAAAGGGAAAATTAATTTGTTAAAATATGTATGTTAAAGGAAAATGCCTTTTAGAATCTAAAAAATTTATAGTGTAACATTAAAAAGTAACAATAATAAAACGTCAAGTTATAAAAATACACGACATAAAAATTTATTTCAAATGTATTTACTTCATTATTAACATTACAGCAAACTTGTATCATCCTAAATTTAGCATGAATTATAAAGAACAAAGATTAAAAATTTTCGTTACTGTTACAGTTATTTATTTATTAAAACTTAACGCAACAAGCATTATCTGCCAGTCAACTTTTGGGTGAACAGAGAACATTCGGTAGATGCACAAAAATAGGAAAAAAACGATTTGAATGAGCTTAAAGGGACATATACAAAGGTATACGAGTATTCATTTAAATTGTTTTGTCATATATGTCGATAAAATATAAGACACAATTTATTTTAACTTATTATGACTTTATCCGCAAATAATAAAAGGACTTCTTACTCTGCCTCAGACTTTTGAGCAAGTGTCCCTGAGCTTTCTTTTAAAATTGAAGTGACTCTCCGCTATCCTGATCTCGAATAACTGAGTTACCGTTTCTGTTAAAATCTATTTTTACCAATCATCTCATTTTATCATCGTATAATCTTTTAAAATCACCTTTTTATCTTTGTCGGTTCTGTAATGATACAATCATATTACCATATTTTATCGATTTATATTTGTTTTTTCCTTTTTAGTTCTATTAACGGATATAGTATTTAATTCTTTCAAGTTGATAAAAGGTGTCATTGCCTTAATGTCTTATTGCATGTTTAATGTCAAATAGTATTTAGAGAAGAATTTAAAAGCTCAAATAAATAAGCATGGTCCCTAGATTTCTTACTTTTACAGAAATTAACTTTAATGGTTGTTTAAAAAATTCAAAATTAAAACTTCACATCCAAAATAATGACATAAACGTTGTAAAACAAAATAGACATTGATTTAAAAATAAAGATTTAAAATCAATTAAATTTTTAAATTCGCGTAACAAAACTTCATACTTATTAAAAAAGATGTATTTTTAAGAATTATTTGGCTTTTTAAGACCCTTTTAATTCTACTTATAAATCTTATTACATAAAAAGGGTTCCTTTTGTTATAACACCTGTTTCCCATATGCAACCCGTTCAACGAAACAGAAAGTAAAATATTAAAATGTTAAATAATAGGCTAAACATACCTATAATATAAATTTTTTGCCAATAGTACAGGACTAATAATATTTGATTAGATCTTCTATTTACGCGATTACTATACATTCTAAATCCACGATTTTACGAATATATGTACCAAATGGGAAACGTAGCCGTCCCATTTTAATCCTGCCCTGATCATAGACACTAGAAAACTTCGGGTTATAAATATGAAGAATAAAGACAAAAACATAAAAAATGGATTACGATAGTTACAATGAATTATCTGACCTATATTTATTCTTCAATAAAAATCAGTTCGTACTAGCTTGGTAGCATTGATTCCAATTTATATGTAGTTCGATCTGTTATACGGCTTTCTGTAGTTCACGTTTAAAAAAAAAAGAAACTGTTTAGCTGCGAAGTTTTATATTTAGAATTAGAATTATACAATAGTATTTAATTAATTGACTTAGTACAAGGATTTAGTAGTTTTATAAGAACGAGCACCTCACATGAGGGCTGAGATTGAACTGACTTTTAATTATTAATATTTTATTAAGCTATCTGCATTAAATGCTGAATAAGTGAAATACGTGTCTAGCGCGCATTATTGTCATACAAAGATAAAGATATAACAACCCCCCCTTTAAGAGGAAACTTATTTAAATAATAAGTTTTCAATATAGTTTAACCTATACGTAAACGGGGTTGTGCCATTTCCATTTCTGCTTCAGAATTTCCCTCTTTATTAATAATTAATTTATTAATTCTGCATAATCTTTTGAGGTGCTCATTCTTTTTACAGACATAGAAAATTAAAATACTTACACATAAAATACAAGCTTAATACACTTAAAATAGGGAAACTAATATGATTATTCCAATCATTTGGATATCTTACAAGATCTAAATCTTTAATTTTATCTGAAGCTATATTTATATTTTTAAGATTATCTAAATTAACATTCTGTATTTTGAGAATTGTGAAAATTTGTTTTCAATTTGGCTTAATTACAACAACTATCGTTAAGAATATTAAAAGTGGATACAACACTAGGCACATTAATCTTAGGTGAAACCTTTCTACTAGCTTAAAGTTCTTATGATAACCAATACATTCAAATGGAATATTAAGTACACCTTTACCAGATATAACAAGTTCGGTTACATCATTGATCTATTAATTCAATCGAGAGTTTGAAAGATTTAGACTGGACAAATACAAATTTCTATTATGTAACTTATGCCATATATCTATATCACCATGAATTATTTTATATTGACAACTTTGAGGTAAAGTTGTTACAGACTTTGTAATAATTTCAATTTCACAGGATGGATTTCAGTATTATATAAACATCAGTTGTTTCACACAGGTACAGTTTGGGTAGTTATATTTTTACAGGAATCCAAACTTTCAGATACGTAAATGAAGATTTATCTTTACTTGCAGCTATGTACTCATCAGAAGGCAAGATCATCACAAACGAATTAGAAGAGTCGTAACATGTGACATTGGAAGAGGTATAGTTTTATACAAATTATATTCTAGAACATTAACTAAAGGTAACTTTAATTATGAAACTAACTTATCGTCAACATAATAGCACACTGAATTAGCGGACATTTAATAAAATATGAATATTATTAAGTTCTAGGCTTACTGGAAAATTCTATACTTAGAGAACTACCTTTAAGATTACTGACAATATCCTTTATCATATTGATTAGGGGTCCAGTATAGAACGGGATGATAGTTACATTGATTTCACAAACAACTATGGAATTTAGTATGTCTCTATTTTAAAAAGAAAGAGCTTAGAGGTTGGAGTAAAAATGCTAGAAACATTATTAATTTTGCTTATTTGGGATACAATATTAATTTATTAGACATTTGGTGAATAGCATTGTTTAGTTTAGCCTCATTAATATTTATATCATGTAAGGATTGATTAATATTAGATATAGCTATTTGAGATACAATTATTTTGTACAGAGTTACAATAATTTCCCATTGTTAAATAGATTCTGAATGGCTTTATATAATTAACTGCATCATCTTCGTCCATGGTGCCAAATATATGTTTAAAAACAGTACCTACAACGGCAAACCATGTGATCGTTTAGATACACTATTAGATACTATGTTGAAATAGAATCAAAATCAGTGTGAAATGTCTTTGCTATAATGAATCTAGTGGTTGTAACATGTTTATTGACACATGGAATAATCTATTTCTTTTATTTTCACGGCATTGAAATCGGATAGTGTTAAAGACGTCATTGATGTTCTGAATATAGGTTTTATATGGAGACACATCTATCGGAATAACGACGTGGAATGGTCATCAATCATCCTAGTGCCAACAGAGTCGAATAGTATACCAGGAGCTTTGGTGAGTACTCACAAAGCAGGTTGTCATCAGTTGTTAAGACTGGCGTTACAATGAACGACGATGATTCTGTAAATCATAATTACTAGTCCTAATTTGATTTGTATAAAAAAAGATTTATATAAATATTGTATATAGGAATTAGTGTTAGTATTAGAATATAAAAATATAATAATTTTTTATTTGTTACATAAACATGTAAATATTTTTAATCATTTAGATTTGCATGTTTGACCTGGTCGAAGTGATGGTTATACATGACGTCGATTAATAAGGAGAGTCAGAGTATTATTTGTATTTACTCTATAATTTTATAGGTCCCTTCCATATGGAGAGAGGGCTCTTCAAGTTTAGATGATTTTTTAAATAAACGTAGTCGCCAGCTTTATACTGTACCAGAGCGGCTATGTTTATCGTAATAAGTCTTTGACTTTTCTTTAGAACCTTGGATATTTTGCAATGCTTTTCCTCTAGATATTTTTAAGGCGATGGTGAAGCATTTTGATGTATTCAGGATAAGTGATGTCAGAGCGTAGTTGAAAAATTCAATCGGGGATAAAGGGTTTATGTCTCAAAACTAGTTCATAAGGGTAAAACGCGTAGTAGTGGACAGTACTGTTATAGGTGAGCATAGCAGTATAGACGAATTTGTGCCAATTAGTTGATTCTCATTCATCGTAGGAGTTTTAAGTATTCCTTTAAGGTTGAGTGGCTTCTTTCGAGAGCACCTTGAGTTTGGGTGGTAGTGAGAGGACAAATTTGTTTTATTTTTAGAATTCGCAAAGTTTTTGAATAACTCAGCGGTGAAATTTTCCCTTGGTCTGTAAAGTATAGATTTTGGAATACCAAAGAGATTATGAAGTGAACTAAGCATTCACAGATTCTTCTGTTGTAACATTCGAAATAGGGTATGCAATGGAAAATTTAGGAGAGGTCATCTTGAATAGTAAGTATATACTTTAATTTTTGTAAGTCCAGCTTAGGCAGAGGGCCAACAATATCGAGACTTATTCTTTCAAAGGGCGAGTTGAGTGGTAGTAATCTGCATGGGGCTCTATTAATTTGAAGAGCTTTATTTGACTGACATATTTTGCAATTTTTTTCTAGTTCTTCTATTTCAGAACGCATATTTTTCCAATAGTATCGTTCTTTAACCTATCATACATTCTGTTTGAACCTACATGTCCGGCGATAGGAATGTCGTATTTTCTCTTAATATTTTTGCTACTTCAGTTGGAACAGGGTATATAATTGTGTTGTGATGAATGTTGATAGTTATATTAGTGTTGTTAAATAGGTACATGAGCATGCGTATATTTTAATGAAAGAATTTTGTTCAAACGGATTTCTGAAATCGGATATAGCAATTTCATTAATCACCTGAGTAAGATATCATCTCTGACTGATTTAAGTGTTTTTAAAATGTCAGGATAGGTGCACGTATCGAAGTAGTACACTTTTGTCAAAAGCAAATAGTAAGTTTTCCTTTATAGTATGTTTTTGAATGAATGAAGTTCTGCGCTCACCATCGTTAATAGGCTCATCTGATGCTGATATGATGTCCTCGATGTAGGGATTCGATTCTTCATAAGTCAATAGACACAGTGAACAAGAATGGTTCTTACTTTGCTTTTAAGAAGGCTTTCGTTATGTTCCTTTATGTATGTATTGTAGGTCTCATTTTGATGTAAAATATTTTAGGAAATCAGAGTATTCTTTACTAGAGTTGGAAGGTGTGTCGTCAATATGTTTCGCTGTTTGAGATGAAGTATCTAATAGCGGAGGGGTTTCAGAGACGGAAACAGGGTTCAAGCGAAGGAGGAGAGTCAAGAGGAGAAGGAGGATTCATTGGAGTTGGAGGATACAGTGACTAAAATCTATTTTTGTTCGTTGTGAGGACTAATACCCAAATCTCCAAGGTCTATTAGATCATCATTACTCTCAAAGGGATAATTTTCATCTTGGAGAGGTTATCATTAGATAAACCTGACGTAGAAAGTTGGGGATTATCTTGAATAATTGGATTGACTGGATATCGTGATAAAGTGCCAGCATTGCTATTTATTTTGCCCTTTTATAAATGACTTCTAGTCAAACTCTTCGAGTTTCAGTCTCCATCTAACTAATTTGGAACCGGCTCTTTACAATTGAATAGCCATTTTAAGGGCCGGTGGTCAGTAATGATGCTGAATTTTTGCCATATAAATATGGTCTGAAAGTTTTCGTTCAAATATAATGGCTAAACATTCTTTTCGGTAACGCTATAATTACTTTCAGCTTTTGTTTAGTGTTCGTGATGCTAAAGCAATAGGGGCGGCTTTCCTACAGGACCCTGGGATAGTATAGCGGATATTGCGTAGTTTGAAGCATCGTGTTAGGAAGGAAAGGTTGCGTGAAATCAGGATATGCGAGGATTGGTGCTGAGACTAGTTTATTTTTTAAGGATTCAAATGCGAGTTGTTGGTCGTTATTCCAATTGAAGGGAACGTCCTTTTTAAGGAGATGGGTTAGAGGTTTAGCAATTTTTGATAGATTTGGAATAAAGCGTCGGTAATACGACACTAGACCTAGAAAGGATTTGATGTCTTTTGGACATTTAGGAGTTGGGAAATTTTCGACAGCCTTAGTCTTATCCGGATTCGGTTTCACTCCTTGATCCGTTATAATATGACCGAGATATGATACTTCCTTACGGAGAAATTCGCACTTATCTGGTTGTAATTTAAGGTTGAAAGTTCTGAGTCTGTCGAAGACGTTGGATAAGTTTTTCATGTGAATATCTAAATCATAGGAATATATAACGATATCATCGAGATACACAAAGCATTGAATGCCTTGTAGACCTGAGAGGGCAGAGTTCATTAGTCTCTCGAAAAGTGGTGGGACATTTTTAAGGCCGAATGGCATTCTAGTGAATTCAAGTGGCCTTGTGGGACTGAAAATGCTGATTTGGAGCGTCTTGTTCTGAAATTTTGATCTGATAAAACCGGAAGCTAAATCTAAGGTACTAAAGTACTTTGCATTTTCAGTTGATCTAGAATTTCAGAAATATTAGGGATTGGATAAGAATCACCAATGGTAATATCGTTCAGTTTGGTAGTCAATGACTATGCGCTCATTTTCGTTGACGGATGCATCGGTCTTTTGGCACAATCCATATAGGAGATGACTCATGGGATGTAGACGGTTTGATGATTCCATCGTCACATTTTGTTTATCTCGTGACTGTACCTCCTGTTCTGTGTATTTCAGGGAATCTGTACGATTTTGTGTTGATTGGCACGGAGGAAGATGTAGTGATCTCATGTTGTAAGGCATTAGTGTTAGTCAATTTATCATTGGGAAGATGAAAATGTCAGAATATGTAGAACAGAGGTCATATAATGCATTAGTTTCTTCAGCATTCAGGTGAGAGACTGCAAAAGATTCAAGACTTCTCCTGTCCGATTCAAGGTATTATCATGATCATCTGGAATATAATGTGTAGGACCTCACGCATATTAATTTTATTCAAGGTGTGATTTCAAATTTTAATTTAGGATCAATATGTGATTGAGAATCAGAGGTTTCACGACTGAAATGTTGATTCTTGAGTTCGGCTTTACTTTAACAATGCAATTTGTACTAAGAAGAGATTCTATTGATTCTGATCGAGAATGAGCCTTCATTGATATCGGGTTGGACACAGCATTCAATTATTGTTTCAGTCGCGAGGGTATTGCTAGAATAAGGGTCGTGAATTTGATATTAAGTAATGTTGCGTCGACTTGGAGTATGTTTTGCATAGTCAATCTTTACAATTGTATTTTGGAAAGAAAATCATTACCAATTATGCTATCGTAAGGAAAGTCAATACTGGGGATGACGTGAAAATGATGGTTCAATAAATCAAAATCCATCGATATATGTCCGAGAGAGTGCATCATGATCCCTGGTGTTCCAATGCCACTGAAACTTATTTTATGTTTCACTACATTTGGGCATTGTTTCAATGGCGTCTACTTTTTAACAGACTGATTGATGGCCACTGTCTACAAGAAGTCTCAAAGGTTTGAAGAGATGGATGTTTGACTTCAATGAAAGGTAAGTATTTTTATTGGATTTGTTGTAATATTATAAGTCTTTTAATATGTTTCCTTCTGTTTCATGTGAGCTGAAAATGGGACATGATTTAGCAAATTAAGTTCGCATTTTCTCAGGATAGTATTCGATTTAGTAGAATTAGTAATTTTATTCGATTTAGTAGAACTAGTAGAATTAGTATTTTCTTTGGATTTAGTAGAACTGTAGAATTCAGTATTTTCTTTGGATTTAGTAGAACTAGTAGAATTAGTATTTTCTTTTGATTTAGTAGAAGCGTCGTCGTCACAATATAGATCTGCCTGATGTAGAAATGGGAATAGAAACATAACGGCATTGGCAATATGCTCATACAAGAACTCGATACAGCGATAGGGCATTTATGAGTTTGGGTCTGGTACTCCTGTTTGGTTAAATGGACTTAGATCAGTGAGATTCGGCAGCATATTACGAAGATTTTGTATGAGACTGTGTTATAGATCGAGTCGTATCGATTTCTTATTTAGTTTTCCCGCACGATACCGGTCGGGAAAGCTTGGTCGTTTAAATTAAAATCATTAAGACCAGAGCTTTCTACGTTAGTTGAATCGACCGCAGTGCATGGGTTGATTTGAGCGTTTAAAGCATTCCAAGGTTGCGGTTTGTATTTTGTTGGTTTTGGGCAAAATTAGACCTTATGTTATGATTGTAAGCTCGCTTTCTGCAGTTTTCATCGTGATGACCTATGTTTTTACAATATCTGCAGTAGGACATTTGAATTTGGTCCCTCTTGTAATTTAATACGTTTCTGGTTGGAACTGGCGCTGTGATTTTGAAAATTAGATTTTGAGGAAGTGACATGTTTCGTCTTTGCGAAGCTTTGGAATAGTTTTTCCTCGAAGAAGCGAAGTTGATTGCTTCATTTAAATTGCTTTGGGTCTCTACACCAACAACTGTTGACAACTGGTGGATGAAGGCTCATCATAAAAACGTTCAAAGCCAAATCTTGCATAGCGGCTACTCTACCAGATAGTTCGTCCTCTTTTTGTGGGGATAGAAAATTAATTTCAGTCAAGAGTCTAATGGAGGCAAGATTCAACTTTAAGTGAAATTGACTGACGGATTCATTACGACCCTGTTTGCATTCTTGAAGATCTGAGAGAAGATATGCATAGTGTTTGTAGTCACCAAATTGCGTGTTTTAAAATTCCTCTAATTGTGTCCATTTTGAAAACTCTTTTAATAGCTACACGCGGTTTCTGTTACCTTCAAGGCGGCTTAAGATATATTTTAGAAGGATATCCACTTGGAAGTAGATGAAGTTGTATGGCATTGCGGCAAATTATTTGAAAATGGTGTTAACTTTTCTCGTGAACCGTCGAAGGTTCCAATAAATTTTATCAATACATTTAAATCGATTTCAGTGATTTTTGTACTAGTATTTTCTTCTTTTACGTCTTGTGTTTTCGACATATATAAATGTATTTAATTAATTACAACAGTTAGGGTCGAATTACAAATACAAATCAAGGTATAACGCTAATAGAATAACTTGAATAAAAGAGGCACAGTACAGATTAGTTGAGACACGATGTTATCACTTCTAAGAAATTCGCCACTAGATAAGAACACTGGAGCACTTGATGACTCAGTTATGATTTAGAAAGACAAGAGTATAAAACTTTGGATGCGGAATTATATGAAAGTACAAATGTTCTGCACACAATGTATTTGGCATAGAAAGTTGGAGTTTTACAGGAATAATTTGACCTCACAGGATTCTTCAGGAACATTGTAGTCGTTTTCACCTTGCAGGAAGCGATGACTCAAAAGGCTGGAGGCGGATGATGAATGGGAGTCCTGCCTCCTGGCACGACGTGGAGACAAGAGCAAGTCTTTTCTAGGATTCGCAGGCTGGTGGTGATAGCTAGTCACCACCCTCGATTCTTCTTTAGTTTCGGCACTTTAGCACTTCAGCACTAGCTGACACTTTTTATAAAACCGGGATTTATATAAAATCCCTTTACGCTGCCACCAATGTTATATCGGCTTATTGTGTTCTACGTTTTAAAAAAGAAACTGTTTAGCTATGAAGTTTTATATTTAGAATTAGAATTATACAATAGTATTTAATTAATTGACTTAGTACAAGGATTTAGTAGTTTTATAAGAACGAGCACCCTCACATGAGGGCTGAGATTGAACTGACTCTTAATTATTAATATTTTATTAAGCTATCTGCATTAAATGCTGAATAAGTGAAATACGTGTCTAGGCGCATTATTGTCATACAAAGATAAAGATATAACAGATCGCTACTACAAGATGCATGGGAGACTCATGAGTGAAATGTTGCAAATTCGTGGCGCGAGAGATACTTTTATAATAAATTTTCTAAATATTTTATATTATTTTAAGTTAACGCAGTTCCAAAAAACTTAATACTTTTTTTCATATCATTCTCTTATTTAACAAGTGTGCTTTTTGGACCAGATTTTTTTTGTTTTAGAGCTTCAGTAGTACTCTTGTGAAAATTTCATCGCATTGTAGAATGCGAATGATAACGAGTAAACAGTTATTAGTAAACAACTAATAACTGTTTACTCTTTATCATTCGCATTGGTTCATACTTATTGATAGTAAAATCAATCAGTATTTTATTAAATAACTAAACACAATTTTTAATCTTTTTTTCATCATCTATCAGGCTGATGATGAAAAAAGGTTTTAAAGAATTGCTTCTGCCACTGCTGGACATAGGCCTCCCTTAATACATCCCTATCCGTAGGTTTTGGGCAGTATGGGATACTGCCATATAGGATACTATGTAGTGATGATGATTACACTGCAGGCCAAAAGTTTAAAACTAGCACATTTAATGTAAAAAATTATTGAAGTTAAAAGCTATGCTTTCCTAGCCTAGTGGTATAGGCGTGCGCTTTAGAAACCGATGGTCGTGGGTCTTGTGGGATTCAACTAATTTTCATTGTCGTACTTTGTTGGTTAGGCCAATTTAGTGTGATCACCCGATTGTCTCAAAAGTAAGATGATCCATGCGTCGGATTGGCATGTAAAAAGTCGATCCACCCACCAACCCGCTTTGGTCCAGCGAGGCGGGATACAGTCCAAAAACCCTATAATTGAGAAGGCGGGCATTAAAGGATGCCTATTTCCAGCAGTGGACTAACACAGTCTGATGGTGCAAATGTTACATTAACACTTCCTCATAATTTTAAACCGCGCCATTTTCATTTACTTTTGCTCTACATAGAGCAAGTGTCTGAAAATCTTAACTGAAATTATTTTATGTACATCTTTAATTTTAAAAATTTTGATCAATATTATACATAACATGATGAATTCAACTCCAAATCAAAGCCATAGCCAAGGCCATTTAGTTAATATGTTTCTATTATTTTATTTTATATCAGATATCTAGTTGTTTATTCAGTCATAAAACATAAATTTCAGAATTAAAAATATCACGGTCAGTTAGATTTTAATAAGAAGGCTAGTACAACTTAAATTAAAACATTTATTAATCGCTTCAATTTATGTAATGGTAACATTGTATAACGATTACCAAGGGAGTTTAAAAAAAAATCTCCTAAATGGATAAAAATTTGCGTAATCTATTTGGATTAAAGGACGCGGTTTCTAATTAAGATATAACAGAGTAATATCAAAAATACCGACAAATTTTAAATAATAAATAAGCCTCTCCTGTATCCTCTGTATCTGTATAAGCCTATCCTGTATGACTTTTTAAATATGTTATTATTTTTATTTGTGTGACCTAATTTAATTTATTGTAAAATTTTTTTTCTTTATTACAAGCTCTGCGGAGAATAAAATAATCGAAAAAACAAACGATCTTTAACGGTTCTAAATTGTTTTCTGGCACATATTTTAAAATATATTTAACTTAAAGCTAAATTTTTTTTTTGGTGCCAGTTTAGAGTTGTACTTTAATATTTGACTAGAAAACCGAAAACATTTTTAATCAACTCACATTACACCCTAACTAAATACGTCTATTGTAAACATTTTATGTCTTTTGAAAACATAGCCTATATCATAATTTAATATTGCTTAAACTTATTCAATTATTATTTTATCACAATAGGTGCTTGACATACTAGGTCTTGTGACAACGTCCGCAGGTAAGTGGTCGAAAAGTCGGGTGTTATAACATAATTAAATACGTAGATATACGATATACACGTTTAGGAAAACGGAGTGTTGGTCGAACCCTGACTAAGTGGGATAACAATCTCCGTGCAGAAGCGGCTTCAAGTTGGCAGCTAGTAGTAGGGGATCGTCGACCATCTTAGCGTTCATTGAAAAAAGCATATGTCCAGCAGTAGACTGATAGAGGCTGATTATGATGATGATGATGAAACGGAATAAAATACTTTACAATAATTTTATAATATCTACTACTTTCCAATAATTCGTCGTATTTGCATAAATTAAAGAATTATTTAATATAAAACGTAGGCTACTACATCTTTATTTACAAATATCGGTTGGTTAATTATACAAAACACCACAGTACCATCCGCAATTAGCCGAATCAATGCGGATTAACGTATTACAGATCGGAGCTTATAATGTATTTTGAGTAGGATCCGTAATGTCGGAATCATTAAAGCTAATTAGAAAATAGCCTAAACTTAAGAATTATTCATAATTGAATTGGAAAAAATGATGAGATAAATAAAATAATGTATAGGTGACTAACTTTTAGTGTAATATGTTGTTATAAAACTAAAAGTATCTTACAATTTTAAAATTTCTATTGCATTTTAATACAGAATACTAACTCGGCAAACACATCAATCCAACCTCTTAAAGTGCTGAAAATACGTCATTAAAAAAACACAAGCCCGATAAACTTGACTTCGCTGCCTAAATTCGAAAATTGATCTAAAATGAATTCAAAATTCCTAAGCTTTTAAACTATTTACACAAACAAACAGCTTTCGCTTTACCAAGAGCAGACAATTATTTACAAGATTCTTGAAATGGACTCGAAGTCAAGTTTTGCGCAAGGACTCGCTTTTATCGGAATAAACGAACCATTGACGCATTTGTTGAACATCTTACTTGGGTTTAACGAAAAGATTAAAGACACAGAGGAGTCTGATACCTTAAAATATATAATTGTAATTTATTCCTCATGCTCATGCTAACTTTTTTTAAAACTATGTAGAAAGTTTAGATTCGTCAAATGTAAAATTCAATAAAATAGTATTATCCGTAATACAGAGTTATGTTTTATAAGAGTGGTTTAGGACTAAATGAAAAAGAACCTATTAATCAGTATTTTAAACCAAAAATTAATTATTTGCAGTTTATAGAAGCAAAATGTTTCTTTTTCTATTTAAAAATAGAATGGAATCCGTATTTTGCAATCCATACAATCTATAAAAATGTCTAACCTATCGAATTGTTAACTACTAACTTTGTTCTACTGTTGGTTTTAAATAATTTGACAATTTTGATAGCGGTAGATTGTCAAACCAATCACTAAAATGATATTAATAAATCCATTGATAGAATCTGATGTTAAGTTCATATTCCATAATCGAAATATTAAGATTGCTAATCATAATAACGTTTTTGATTTAAAAGGGAAGAAAAAGACTTTTTCGTTTTTGTTTAAATATTAATTTTGTTGTACGATTGTTTTAGAAATAAACAAAGTTTTTTGTAGTTGCAATCATTTATTATTTTTATATGACACTGAGGGATGAAGCTAATATTTTGTAACGGAGATTGATCTTAAGTAAATGGCGACGCACCCCACTCCTTTACCTAAGCGGTCATTCCGGATAAGAGCGTAGCTGGGTCGAGAATATAAAGTTAAGGGCAGATGTGGTTTAAGCTCAGCTCTTTGAAACCAAGATGGCGTGTACATGTTACAGTTAGAAAACCTTCAATCAAATCACTAAAGTGACAGTGACTTGATGCGACATATTTTAACGCATTATTTTGGTAGATATAAAGGTATTTTTCAAAAGTCATTTAGAGATTCACCAGCCGAGCTAAAACTATTCATTGTCGATTTTTCACAAACTAATGAATGCATAAATAAATAAAGGATATATTTTTTCTTTAGCGATCTTTGTCACGTTTGTGATATTCTATTTTTTAAATTAATCAGACTTCTTCAGTGCGGATAGGCCGTGAGAGGAGTGAATATTCCGTTTATATACATATTTATATATACATAAGTCTCTTTCTTCCGCATTTAGACGGTAGGTATAGATCGATATGTCTGGCACCAGAGTCTGTCACCGAGGCTTCCATTGGAAGATAGAGAATAGTCATCAATACTGAAATATTATTGTACTATTTAAAAAGAGTAAAATAAATTACGACCGCAATGTTTTTCTTTGTTCTAGATAGAACTATCGACACGTTAGTATAATAGAATGATAATCAAAAGAGCTCGAAAGCCTGAACTAAATAGTCTTCATAACTAATTATAAATATATTTAAAATCACATTTAAAAACTAAAACTATTAGTTCGTGTTGTTGTTTCCAAGTTGGTCAGAGCAGGGACGGATAAAACATTTTATGGGTAAATGGAACATTGTTTTGATAGCTTTTAATGGGTTTCGGCTGTCGAATATAACTAACGTCGGCAAAATTTGATAGAAAAATTCCAAAATTTTACATTTTCATCTCTCTCATAGTTTGTACTGAAACGTAAGTAGTTATATCTTGTTTATCTCTTTCTATAAACGCAAAACAATATTAACTATCTTTGCATACTATAAGTATTTTGTAACCTAATTTATGATAAATTACATTTAAAGTCTGCGAACTCAAAATATGGCAGAATCACAAGTTATCTCTTGGCGGAGCATTATATTTAAAAGAGAAGAAACTGAATATAAACACAATGTTTTATCACCTCAAAGCAAGCTGTAAACTAATTTTATCAAAACATCCCATTAACGTTTTAAAATATTTAATTTAAATTAATATTAATAAAAATAACTAGTAATGTCTCCGACGTAATCTCATCTCAGCTCATCTGCCATAACTTTAAAATACTTCTAAGTTTTGAATATTCATATTCAAAATATAAAGTAGATTCGATCTATGAAAATGGCTATGTGTTATTTGTAATAAAACAAATTAACTTTACTTAAATATGTACTTACTTTACTAGCTTAATCGCTTATCGACTGCTTAATACGGAATGGTTACTGTGATATAACTGTGTTTTTTAAATGGACCCTCGGTGTTACTCTATTATAGTAATATTTCATGACAATATATTTTATTCGAGACACTGCCTTTGATTTATTAACGTTTTAAATATTCTTATATGTTTAAGATATATATTTCATCTTAATTGAATTTTAATAATTAACTGGGATAAGAAACTAAGATTTAATATTATAAATATTTTAACAGTTTAACATGAAAAATGTTACTGAGGGTTGTTTTAAAATAGTTATATTATGAAGAGGAAAATTTGTTTTTTTTGTGTGAATGTTTGTAATAAAAGTTAAAATCTAAACTTTAAACTTAAACATTCTAAACTCTTTAAAGTAAAATTGAGCAATAAAAAATTCAGTCCTATATGTATATTTACTATATGTATATTTACTAATACCTTTAGACTGGCTATATAATAATGATTCAGGTGTATTGTATCGAAACTCATTTAACAATTTCAAACTCGCTTTTAAAACTTAACAGCATTATACGAGACGCACAAATTAAATTAACAATTCTGACACTGTGTTCCTTCAAGATAAGTGTTAGATTTTAGAATATTATCATCTTAACTGAAAGAAGTCTATATGAAAATAAAACTTATACATGAGATGATCGATTCTCCAAATGTTTTAATTGACATAACAAATAAACCTTCTAATCAACTTAATGCGACCTTTGATTTGAGGTATTTTCAATTTAAAGTCTTAAAATCGCTCATCGAACTCTGTATATAACAGCTGAAGAGTTTAATAAGGAGCACCAATTTCAGGAAACACGTGTGCGCTGTTTGAATTATTTTATTACTTAATAGATAAGCATTAGAAGCGGTAAAAAATTAATGAATGTAATAAATCCGAAACATGGATTCATTTAAATAAATGTAGTTATG
This sequence comes from Lamproptera curius, assembly GCA_029286875.1. Lineage (NCBI taxonomy): Eukaryota > Metazoa > Arthropoda > Insecta > Lepidoptera > Papilionidae > Lamproptera > Lamproptera curius. The sequence continues at coordinate 149,345 of JAGSMT010000439.1, forward strand.
ATTAAGTTCCATGGTAACTTAGTTATATAAATAGAATAATAGTTAAATAATATCAGCAATTCAGCAAACATAGAGAAAATTGTTCATTCTGATAATCTTGCATAAAAATGCTTTTACAACTTATTTGAGCAGAAATAACTGTTGTTACCTACCGTTTTTATTTCCTTAACCGATTTAGTGTTGGTAAATAAAAAGGTTTACGCAATATTTGTAATATTATTACAAAGGAAATATATGTTAAATATATGATAAAGTGTACAGCTAGGATATTTTTTTTTCTGACTTTGGTTCGAACAATTAAGCACAACAAATTTTAATTTTTGATTTTTAATAAGTTAACGTATTTCATTATAATATCAATAAAATTGAACAATTAATAAACTTAGTAGGTGCATAGCATTATATTAAGTAAAGTATTGATTTTGTATATCATATCTGTTCTCTCATGACGACCGAATCAGTGATATTATATGAAAAAATATTAAAGTTATCTCATATAATACCACTAACTCATTTTAAATAACATAAAGTAAATATCTTATAATAACCAGATTACACAAGACAAACATCGTCGTCTCTTTACTGAGTACAATTTTATTACATCTACGGTAAATATGAGGCGTATTAAATTGCAAATTTCTTTGAACCACTCCTTTTTTCTTGCTTTTAATAAAACTCGTCAGCAAATATCTTTCTATTATAGCTAATCTTGATTGATGTTTAGACGTAATATTAAAACTAAGGTCTGTACCTTATAAAGAAGTTTTCATAACAAATCTTTTCAAATTTTGTATATGCTTTCAGCATTAACATAGCAATACAATTTTACAAATTTTATCGCGTTGAATTGAAAACTTTACAATTATTTATTATTATGACCGTCGTTTGAATCCATGCTTCTATGCATTTTGACCGAGTTTCCAAAAGAAGGAAATACTCAATTCGAAAAACCATACAGCGGCAAATATTTTCTATATTATTGACACTTATTGTTTCTTTTTTTTATTCTGATTCTGTTAACCTGAAAAACAAGCCTTAATTATGCTGTTTTTGAATATAAGTAACAAGAGTACATCCATACATACTGAAACGTTCACGTTTATAATATTAGCAAGAAATTATAAACGTTATAAACGTGTTATATAATGAATAAGACAAAATGAAGGTTTGATTTACATTGTTATAAAAGTGGGTACAAAAATAGAACTATTTTCTAACGGAAAACTCTACTTTGAAACAATGCTGTGTTACCATCATATCAGCCTGCGAAAGTCCACTGCTGGACATAGGCTCCCCTGAGCCGCCAAGAATACGATCCTGCAGCGACCGCACCTCACTGACTTCGCAATTAGCAAGGTCATCACTCCATCTCGTGGGGGTCCTCCCGCACTGCGACAGGCAGTGAAGCTGCCACCTAGAATTTTTTTCCATTTGTTATCGGCTCTACGAGCTAAATGGTGGCCCATTGCCACTTTAACTTGCAACTTTCTGCCATGTTGGTCACCACGTTCTGCTGCAGATGTCGGTATTAGCACTTTATCACGCAGAGAATTTCGAGCATAGCCTGCTTCATAGCTCCCTGAGTGACTTGGAGTTTCTCATACGGCCAGAAGTAAAGGATCAGTCTCAGTTCCGTAGGTTATCACCTGACAACACGCACTGGTTGAAGACCTTATGTTATAGACATTGAGGACATCGGACAAGAGGATACGTCTAAGCTCCAAAGCTGCCCATCTGAGTTGGATTCGTCAACAGAATTCTGCGTCGAAGTTGGACTTATCTAACCTGACTACTTGTCCCAGGTAAATATATTGGTGAACAACTTCGAGCACAGCACCCCAACAACCGACGGCGTAGGGATGACATGATCGTTAGACATGACTCGTCTTCCCATGTTCATCCTGAGGCCCACGTGTTGGGAAACACTGTTGAGGTCATTGAGCATAGCGTTGAGGTCCTCCAGCGACTTCGCTATTATAGCTATGTCGTCGGCAAATCTTAGGTGATGCACCGCCATCGATGTTTATATGTCCTCTTTGAATCCAAAAGTTTGAAGCGTCTTCCAATGCAGGGTAAAGAGTTCGAAGATATAACATCACCCTATCTTACACCTTTCTGCAATTAATAGGCTTGTACTACTGTATTGTAGTCGGATGGACATCGTTGCTTTACTATACAAACCTCAGCACCCTCGATATACCGACAGTAAATTTGGCAACTTGAAGGCCTGCAGCAGCCCAACTCGCCAGAACCAAGACTTCTCATAGTTCACAAACGGCCACAAAACATACCCCGTCTTCTGTATAATCTGCCGCAGCGTAACATGTGGTCTATGGTACTAAAACCTTCGGAATCCAGCATATTCGGTGGTGAAGTCGTCTGTTGAAGCGAGACGATTCAAGATGACTCTCGACAACAGAACATAAACGCGGTTCAGAAGGGAAATCGGTCATAGTTATTCAAGAGGCTTTATATTTCTTGAAAAACAGCACCACTAAGCTTCTGCTCCACGCTTCTGGCGTAATACCAGCCTGTAGGACTAAATTAAAGAGCCTCGAAGGACTCGCGCATCGGTTCTCCACCGCTTCAGTAGCTCGCTAATTCCGTCCTCATCAGGCGCTTTACCGTTCTTGTTGGTCGAGAGCCATTCGTATCTCTGCTCAGACTGACGTCTGGGATATCTTCGGAGTTGTTACGGGAGCTTTGCCTTGGTCGTCACTCCTTGAGTAAGGGTCTGACGGCGATTGAGCGGCTCCGACGACGATGTGTACAATTGTCCATAGAACCTCTCAATCTCACTCAAATCTCGGCCTACTGGAGATGACGGCCTCATTATCGGTCTTCAACTTAGTCAACTGACTTTTGCTCGATAGACAGATCTCTGGCGAGGACTTTAAACCCTTGGATCCTTTCCTTGCTTCTTTAACACAAGATGTATTAAGGTTACGCAAGTCCCGCCGCATATCTCGCCGCATATCTGCCTATTAAGCTGCCTGTAATCGACTATCAGAAGGAGACTGTAGCCGCATCCTCCGTCTTGTATCCAGAAGGTTAAGAGTGGCATCGGAGAGTTTTTGGTTCCAGTTTTGCGGTGTGTTTATAAAACCTAGAACCCACACCACGAACAGTCTCCACGAGCTCAGTGTTAATATCGTCCACAGTCTTGCACTTGTTCTAGGGTTTGGAAGCGATTGCTAAGTTCGAGCGAAAGCCATGGGCATTTTGAATAAAGGTACGAGATGGACGAAGCGTGGACTTAATCAGACGACATCTTTTGAGCCTAACGTTAATATTCGAGGTGTCCTTACCAGTTGGTGATCGCTGGCGGTTTTAAACCTTGCAATCACAGAGATATCATTGAATATTTGGCGTTTGGTCGTCATGATAAAAAATCTCGTTTTTACGGAACCATCGGGGCTTATCCAGGTCCACTTTCTGTGCTTTGTGTGCTGTGTTATCGTTTGAATGGTATTTTTGCATGTGTCATAGATGGGAATGAAGGCTATCAACCATGTCTCAAAGCATCCGCGTTTTTTTAAAATAAAGACCATACCCGTCTCCGAATTGTTTTTTATAAATATTCAAGAAACGGGCTTTTTCTTATTTATGATAAAAAAAACCTTAATGTTGTTCTTTATCCTATTAAAACGAATTGTTGAATTATGAAGTAGTTAACTCTTTAATAAAACGCATTTAGCTAATTCAGAACCAAAGCCTGCCTTTTAAATTAGAAAGTCTTAACTTAATAAAGTTATTCTGACAGAAATTTGCGTGGTGTTCTTCACATATTACACATAGTTTTATGGATAAAAGTAAAATTGCTTTTTAATGAGTTCTGGGTGTTAAAAAGTAAATAGGAAGCGCTCAGAAAAGCATTATTTAATTGTTCGAAATTTCACATTCTCAGCATAGTTTTTGGTAAAACGTAGGTAATTATTCTAAGCAATTATTACACTTACATATATATATTCCTTTATTTCTTAATAATTTATTTTATTTTCTAAGTTTCACTAATTTTTGACGGATTAGAACTGTTTATAAACTTGTGATTGGTTTCACGTAGAACCCTCTAATGATAAAAAAAACAGACGGTTTTTTGTTAGTTGATCGTGGTGACGGGACAGACCATAAATCGCTGAAAAAATGTTTTAATTTTCAAATACAAGTGCTAACTTAGAACATGATTGACTGTAAAATAATATAATATAATAAAGCTTTTATTCTTTTATATCACACGTATTTAAAAGGCTTGTTTTACGATAACACCACAAAACAAACGTTCAGACAGCGTGACTGTTTTAATTTTTAAATTCTATAAAAAAATTATTTCTCATCCTCGCCTATTTTTTATTCATCCTGTCATAGTGTCGGCTTCTTATTTCCTAATGGTACTTCAATATCAGTTTTTACATACAGCGACAGGTCTCCGAACTCCATACTTATTTTTCACTTGTATTTATATATTGATTTACAGATCGCCGAACATAACTGCCTCCGTAGCCTAGTGGTACTTACGAAACCGGAGGTCGTGAGTTCGAATCCTGCGGGGACTCAAAAAAGAAAATAAAATATAAAAAGACAGAGAAGAAGAGAAAAAGAGCACTGTTAAATATTTTATTTTGCATAATTCAAAGTCTCTTAAAAGTTTCCCATCTTTTAAATACTTTTATAAAAAAAATTCTTGAGACAAATATTATTTCACATTGTAATGCACTACCTTTTGAAAAAAAAATTAAAAATATATTTATTCAATAGAAACGTTTACATTAGTACAGTCTATCCCCCACACTAGGCACAGCCCGTCCTATGAGGGATTTTTAGGAAAAAAATTCCAAACCTTTGTGCAAATTTTATTATTATGCATTAGTAAACACAGTAGTTCTGTAGGCTTTAAAAAGACGTTTTTTGATAGATATGCTATAGTTGTCAGAAAGATGCATTGACTTATGAACAGGTAAAACCACTTTTAGTATAAACAGTTTCCTCACGCTTAAAATCTTTGCTTCCTCGTAAATACTACCAGTAGAGAACCGGAGAGGTTTTCCCAGTGCTACATTTAAAACCGCTCTTTGAGCTCTTTCTAGAGCCAACAGATATGATAACGCAGAACTTCTCCATGCAAGAATACAATTATTTAAAAGCGTTAAATATACAGTTTTCATTACAGTTAAACTACAATATGCGTTTTGTAAATTTCTTAACACGGGGATAAGTTTGCGGACTCGTTTTGACAGGTTTATTATGGGTTGTTGAAAAGAAAGCTTTTCATCTAAAACTATGCCGTGACATGGTATTGAATCGGATCTGTATATTTGAGCACAAGAACACTATTTTTTTTTAACAAAAATTTATGGCGTGAGTTTTTATAGAGCTTACTGATCTCGGAGCAGAAGTTATAGTTTAATGAAAACACAAAAAATTTGTATTTAGGATGTTTAACGTTAGCAGGTTTTTATTCAGCCAGTTTGAAATTTTGAGCATTCCATCTTCCGCTTTTTTATAAGCTATAGGCCAAGACTGTCCATTAAAAACTATTGCTGTGTCATCTACATAGCAAAAGATAACAACATTTTGCATAAGTAGGTACGAAAAGTCGTCAATATAGAGTATGAAGAAAGTTGGCCCGAGTATGCTTCCTTGTGGAATTCCAAAAGACACATCATTGAAGCTACTTTTTTTGTTTACCTTTTTACATTGTTTCTGGTTAGTTAAGTAACTTCTAAACCATTCAAGGCTTCCTCCTCTATCGCAATATGCTATATTTTTTTTAATTCATTGGAACTGAAATTGAATCGAAAGCTTTTGCAAGATCTAAAAAAATTCCAATACTCTTGGGGCCTTTGTCTAGATGGAAGACAACTGTATTATTATTATGCCACCCTTGTATATAGGAGTCTCTGCTGCAGTTTTCCATAATTGAGGAAAAGTATTAGTTTCGATACTAAGATTAAATAATATGCAACAGGTTCGGCTAGAGTGTGACTGATAACTTTAAGAGTCCTGTTTTGAATTCCGTCAAGTCCAGAAGAGCTATTAGAGTCTAAGTTCTGTATTAGGGTTAGGATTTCCTGAGGGTCTGTTGAGCCTAGTGGTATAGTCGTGTGGCTTAGAAACCGGAGGTCGTGGGTTCGAATCCTGCGTTGGCACTCAACAAATTTTCATTCTTGTTTCCTAGTTGGTTAGGGCAATTTGGGCCGATCACCCAATTGTCTGAAAAGTAAGATAATCCATGCGTCGGATAGGCATGTAAAAAGTCGGTCCACCCGCCAACCCGCATTAGACCAGCGTGGTGGGATACGGTCCAAAAACCCTCTAATCGATAGGAGTGTGTTAGGGGAGGCCTATGTCCAGCAGTGGACTATTATAGTTATACTACTACAGTTTACTAATACAGTAATCCCATAATTCCATTGCAGTACGGAACATGGTAAAATAATCAAGAAGGCTACACGGCAATAAAATTGCTAATAGTTTGTCAATCACTGATTACTACCAGTTTCTTTACTGCATCAAAAAATCTGTAATGTGCTTTCGGAGATTATCTTCTTCACTCATGCGCGTAAGTACAAGTCTTTTCTACAATGATGCTTTACGCGCTGGTCCACTTGATTCATACATTGATTTCAATTTATCCCATTTCTGTTCGGTATCCAAACCATCTAATGCTGCGAGCTCACTAGGACTGGCGGCCTACAGTATGTCTGATTCCGCCTTTTCATCCATTTTCACCCATTCTGAATACTTAGAGACAGTGCGCGTCGGTCGTGGCACAGTACCCGACTGGTGCTGAGTCCATAACCTATAAGGGCATGAATAAATACGCCAGTTTTGATCACTTTAACTTTATTTTATTAGATAATTGTACACGAGACGCGGCAAATTATAGGACATATTGTAAGCGCTCTCTGACGTTGACATTGAGACATTGCTCACAGATCTTCGTATACCTTAATTCAAAAAATACAATAAATTTAATTTAGTAACATTAAAAGTTAATTTGCAATTTGTATTTTTTATATTTTATTTGTATATTGGTATATTTTTTTTTATAAATCTTCGTCATATAATTTAAGTCTTGTCAGTTAAGTTCAACCTTACATATTAGAAAACTACGTGGACGCCGCTATATATACACACTTAGATTTTCTAATGGTACCCAAAAAAATTTTTAGAATAGAGTTCTAAAAATCGCGTTTTAAATTTACTTTATTTTGTGAAAGATTTTTTAAAAATTTAAGATAGCACCCGTACAATACGCGTGAACTTTTTACAATGTTTTAGGCAAGAGCTTATCTAAGAATTAATAAATATTATCAAACTTTTAGCATTATAACGGTACTAGGACTGCACTATATAATATGGAATATAATTCTGATACTGAATTTTGTAGCAAACATTGAACAAATTTAATCATTATATGGAAAATGCAACGTATTCATCCTATCGTATTTTACGCCCAAACATAAAAGTCGTCCCGAAGACCTGATATATTAAATCCCGCATAAGAGGAAGGTGTCACTTATGGTATAAAATCAGATTTTATTTTTATCTTTTGTTATAAACGGATAAATGAAAAGACTAGAATTACAAATTGTAGTGTGGCAATTTTTTATCGTAAATTTGTTTTGCGCCTTTTGAAATTAAAACTTTATAAATAAAATAGAATCAATACTACTACAGTTTAGGATTCGATCAATACAAAATGAAGCGTAATATATGATTTTAAAAAACAGCTTGACTTTATTCATGCGTAATCTCAAAGCTAACCGCATCAGAGCGGATACAAATAACGCCCCCAAAAATCTTCATCTTTATCGTTCCTGCCGCGTCAGGTATCGTATATCTATGGTCCTTTATTCTACGAACTGAAACGAACGTAGGTTGGAAAAACTTTTGATCAGTCGAGCAAGACTGGCTTATAATACTGAATTTATTAGTTTTCATTTCTGCCTCATCTGCAACATGACAGAAATAAATGTAACAATAGTCTCTGAATACCTGTTTTCAAGGTTCTTAAAGCAATTCTTGCATACGAGTACGTGTAACTTTCTTGACTTCGACGTACATCATATTTTTTAAACTAAGTCAAGTTGTGGGCAACCCAAGTTTCTTAAACAAATACGGTAAATGTAAATATGTAATTAAAGTTTCTATGTGAGTTCAGCATCGTGTCTGTCGATCTTTCGTTTCATTAACTCTGTATATATATATGAATATAAGGCTCCAAGTACCATTTCTCAATTTACTTGGCATTCGAATTTTAAGTTGTTTATTTTTCTATATGTCAATAGTTTCAGCTCTCTCTTATAGAACTAAAAAGTTCTCAAAATAAACGCTTTATCTTAAAAGCACTCACAGTTCTCCAAAGTATTGCAATCCTGAAATTCTGATTTGTGCTTCGAGCTGGTTCTGCGTGCTCCGTATTCACTGAATTCAGTTTGTCCCCTTAGGACAAATGCAAAAACAAAATGTTTAAGAGGAATGATGGCATCGCAGATGTAAACGGCATTGTAGTCCTTTGAGGTAGGTAAATACTGAAGTGTCTTGAATAAGTGCTTGGCTCTTAAAGGAAACTGTTGATACGTAATTCTAAATTGTGTTAAAAATATAAAATGTACTAATTTAAAATGCTCATCAAAGAATCAGGCTCTCTTATTAATACTCAGGTTTGCACTTCGATTGAACTTTAAAATAAATCTGGTACATGTTACTTAATATTATAGCTAATTCAATTAACTTAAATATTAATTATGTCCATATTTTAAATGTATGCCAAGGCTAACTTCGCAAGTTTAATCCTAACAGAAAGATAGCTTTATCTAAAATTTTATTAAGTTTATTGAAAATCAGTTCACGAAAATACAATTGTAATAATCTGTGGTTTATCCATGTATAGTACGACATAACAAAGTATTGAATATATATGTATAACCGCGGACTAACCATAAAGCGCAAGTACTGCAGTTCATCGCTACATCGTTTGTATTGTAACTCCAAACAAAGTGTTTATTTTCGACAAACATTGAAACTTTAATTTAACTGAGTCTCTCTACAAATCTTTTCAATCACTCCAATCTATTTAACACGGACGGTCAGACAGCGAATGCTACTTTGTTACGAACTATGTAGGTTGTGAATAATTCACCATTTCTTCACAAATAAGAAATCAATTATAAGGCAATTGAATGATATAAGGAAGGGGCAATATGCAATGCTCACTAATTATTTTGAAATAATAAGTGTTAAGAGCACTGTTTTTATTTCTACTTCTACATGAAACAATATAAAAAAAACACACACACACACACGTACACAAACAAACACAAACACACGCACACACATGCACAACGCATGCACGTATTTTTATTTTTGTTTTAATTATAGATATTTTACTTAAATTCATGTTGAGATTTCTTTATATTATATTAAATTAATATAATTACTTGTATTAGTTAAAATTTATGTTCATTCTAAAATCATGTTAACTTTATCAAGTAACCAGTGACAGATGGTGTTGGTTTTATAATTATTTAAACTTTAATTACTACTTAGCTGTAAGACTACTAATTGTGAAACGATTTGTTTGTCCAATGAATACATAAATAAAAATAAAAAAACTGTTAGTAAGTGATTCGCCCTTTGGGATATTTCGATACGATGTAACGAAGTCGATTCCTACTTACTTAAGTAAAATTAATAATTTGCGCGAATTTATTAAATTATTTTACGATATTATTTTTATTACTTCTATAACTCTTAAAGCATTGATACGTACTCATATTTATATATTTTTTTAAATTACATGACAATGGGATAAAGTATAATGATTCATAGCGTCATTTCAAACAAGTCAAGGTTTATTTTAGATTATTAAATCATTAGATTTACTAACTGCGGTTATTGCAAATAAAAATAAAGGTATATCAATTATGCGTGGTCGCGTCATGTCTATTTACAGACTTTTCTGATTTAATTCGCTACCGAATTCCTATTTTTGACCATTTGATGCTATTTAGTTTTCTAATATGTTAATGGGTGCATGAAATACTTAGTGATTTACTATTTAAAGTATTAACGTATGAACATTTACTTGTATCGGAACGGTCCTACTCGCTCTGCCCATACTAAACGCTGTGTAAGATGCCAGAAACTTCCTGACTGCCCAAAAACTTTAGATATTAAATTCTATTTACTCTATAGTTACGGTTGCTACGTAGACCTTTAAATCTTTACACAGTAGTGTTTACATTATATAACAGCGGCCCTAGCAGTTTTCACAGTATAATGGCATCGCAGTGCTCCCTCTTTCCTACTCTACTTTTTACAAGTCTCTCATATGTTACTATAACCTCCTCCAGTCCCATAGATAAATCTAAGAATCATATAAAGAAATTATATCAGCGTTTATAAAATACAATTGTTTACATTAGTACTGTTCTAAGTCGCGGTGTAATGTGCCTTTCATTATATACATCAAAATATTTTTGATAAAAAAATTTTTAAGTCTGTTTCTAATCATTTAATTTTAATATCAAAATAGATCTTTTGGGTAATACAAATATTTACAGACAATTCAATAGAAAATAATTCAAGACTGTGTAACAATCTTTTATTCATTGATGAGAGGATTTAAGGTCCATCCTTTCCCCTAAAGCAAGATTCGCGTAAATGAAAGAAGGTATGAAAATCCAAGTTTAACAACATACTTCTATAACAAAATACGCAAGCATTGTATTAATTTCTGAAATATTTCTAAACTAAGACGGTCTGAGGCTAAGTCGTTGATGACCTCTATGCCTCTAAGGTCGAGATTGACATTTTTTAGGAGCGCAATATCAAGCACATCCGGTCTGTGGCCCACCACGTGTGGGAAGTGTGTCTGCATTAATGGAGCAGCCACACTGAAATTGAGTTTATCTGATAAAAGTCTAGCGCTAGACGACGCGGATTAGTTTTTATTGAATTACACTGGGTGTGCTTGCTATTGAAATCGCCAGCCAAAATGACGGAGCCTCCTCGGGAGAATAGCGTCTCGAAATCGGATAATTTGATGCATGAGGTGTCTTTACATGGTAAATATACCGAAGCTATTGTAATCGGCGTGTGACCTGTCATGGCTAACCTACAGATCGAGACATCTAAATGCTTTAAATTGTACAGCGTGTCGATTGCTACGCAGTGCAGCGATCATAGTATAATAAATGATAGTATCGCCGTGCGAAGCACCGGTTCTATAATTTCTTACGATGTTAAAGTTGGGGACCTTTGGATCAGGTCTTCTAGGTTTGAGGAATATCTCCTGCACTAGCAGCAGCTTAACGTCGTTTTCGCGTAGAAATTTAGTTACTTCGGTTTTTGTTTCGCGAGACCGTTTATGTTTAAAAAGATTAAGTTAATTGCGCGTGGCTTTACGTGGCCCGGGCCGTTGTTTTCAAAAATCGTGGGTGTACTATTCATTTAGTTCCCACGAATAAGTTCGATTGCTTTCTGTACTTGCAGTGAAGTACAGCTAAGAGGGGTGAAATTGCTCACGGTATATCTAATTTGCGGTCAGCCTGTCTACTTTGTGCAAAGTCTACCGTTGACTAATCGCCTCGTGTTCGTTCCAGAGCTGCCATTGCATGACTAGCTTGCTGGGCGCGCTTTGCGGAGCGCCTGTTTGTGTGGCGCGTGCGGTGCTAGCGCAGAGCACCGGCGCAGGTGCAGGCGGTTGATACCACGCTGGCATGAAGGCTACGCGGGGCGCTGGGTATTTGCCATAGCGGAGCAGGCCGGAGGGGCGGGTAGGAGGTTAGGGATGGCACCAGTGGGCGCCTAGGGATGGTGAATGGTGGTAGCGGGATACGTTTAGGCGCCTTAGGGCACCCTAGGTAGTTCACTGTGTGACCGAGACTTAACGCATGCCGGCGGTTCGTAAGTTGAGAGGACATCTCTGTCCCGAGGTCGAGGGCAGTCTGGTGTCATGGTCCCCTAGACACTAATTCGCAGCGAGGTCGTGCGTGGGTTGCAGGCCGTGGCCGAAGAGTTGCCAGTTGTGTCACTGCCCTGGGAGGCCGTTTGAATGCGGCGCGTTAAAAGAGATGCGACCAATGTCGCATATGTGTTTTAAGTCGTATATATTTTTTCCCTCTACTGAGCGTTCTAAACTAAGCAAAACTACGTTATACGGCTTTTTTTGAAAATTACTACTAGATATCATACTTATAACAAAATAACACAGAAAAACTTATGAAGATTACTGGCTCATAACAAAAATACTAGAAAAAAAGTAAGGTTATTCCTAATAATAAAGGTGTTTTTCGAAATAATACAAAATATTCATTATATTTTTCTCAGTGATATTGATACATTTTGAGTTGTGACATTTTAGCATTATTTATTTTAAATCAATAGTGTAACATTATTAAAGTAGTTAATAATTAGGCAGGTTATTTATTTTATCTGTATTAAACGTATAAACTTACTCTCGATTACGGCTTATATTGAAAGGGTAGGGCAGTTTTCTAAAACACCTAAGTAACTATAATAAAGGTGCGTTATATTATAAATGTTCGCCAAAGCTCTAGGTGTGCTCCGAAGTATCTGTGTCCTTTTTGAACAAGGCTTAATGGCGTCCTGGACCTAGAAAGTTATTTGTAATTCGGTCGTTGTTTTACAAAAATGCTTACTGTACATAACATGTTTTATGGAAAAGTAAAGTATTAAATGGTTTTACATCAAGTAATAAACAAACTAAAATTAGAAAAATGAGAAAGTTTAACATCTTTAAAAATATCTTAAGCTTGTTAAAGTAATTTTTGTAGCTTAGAATCTTATAAATTAAGGAAACAAAACATACAAAATCATTTAACAATATACTATTATTAATTTAAAATTAGAAGAAAGGTATAAATTCTAAGCACGAAATATATACTTTGAGATCATAATAATCAATTGCAAATACATAGCAAAAAAATCTTTTAATGTGTCATATTATCATTACAATTACTGTGGGAACCTATGCAAGCATAATATTAATATCAATTATTATAATCTTTCGACCAGCTAACGATAACGCCCCTAAAGATTCTCATAGAATAATGAGTAACATTTTGGAATTGTATTCTTTTTTAGTAAACCTAATAATCGTCATTTCTTCTTTTCACACACTTCCATTTTATTTTTGTATGCTTGTGTCAAAACTATGTTATTACTTGTTGCGTTTCTTGTTGTCCCTGTCTTACAAACAATAACTTTATTAAATGTTCTCTTCGTATGATGTTTGTAGAAGAATGAAGTCGTGGATCTCACTTTCAAAACTTTTATATCAGTAAGTTTTACTGATTGGTTGTTTTCATTTAAGAAAAATTTTACCTATAGCAGAAGTTAAACTTTTGACATCATAAAAATCGGCATGGGTCAGTTCACATACTTTATAGGGGTACCGGTCTTCTTCGCTCTCGTTTTATCCGGTGTATTGATCAGGTGAAGGATAGCACCTGGTTTGAGACTTCTTGATTCTGATGCTCTATAACAGAGGAACACTGTCACCCTCATTTTGTGATATGACCCTTTATAAGAAATGTATGACTAATTGAATTTATAAAATCTTTTGACCCTCTAAATGTATAATGTGATAAAAATGATTTTTCTGCTTTAAAATATCGATCCAATTTGGAATCAAGTTTTTTGGTCTCTTCCAGGCTTTCAATGTATTTTAGACACAGGTACCAATTTCAATAGCTTCCACGTTTAGCTTTCACCTTCATGTCATATGAAAACAATTTACATCTTTGGTTTTAATATTATAAAGTAAAATCATAGCAACTTAACTTGTAGGTAATAAAATGTCGACGTATCGCCTTTAAGACAAGACATTGCAGCTTGTAGATCTAAAATGTATACTATTCAATTGTCCGGAGTATAGATTTTGTCCTCATCTTTTGATACTTTGCTAGTTGTTTTTTCTTTAGGTAAAGTTAATAATCATCATCATCATCACCCTCAGATAGTCCACTACTGGACATAGGCCCCTTAATACACCACTATCCATTAGGGTTTTCGGACCGTACCCACCACGCTGGTCCATTGCGGGTTGGTGGGTGGACCGACTTTTACATGCTCATCCGACGCATGGATCATCTTACTTTTCAGACAATTGATGATCGGCTTAAATTGCCATAACCAACTAGGAAACAACAATGAAAATTTGTTGACTCCCCGCAGGATTCGAACCCACGACCACCGGATTCTTAAGCACACGCCCATACCACTAGGCTACGGAAACAGTCCAAAGTTCATAATCATGTTTCATAATTTGTTTGTCTTCTTTAGTCGCATTAGTATAATTTGTACAGTTTTCGTATTAGTCTTTTTTAGGTTTGAAGAATACCATTTTGTATTCGGAACAAAATATATTGTAATATGCTAGATAATTACCAAAAAGTAAACCTTTACTTTAACTGTCAGATACATAACAGTCTCTATGTTAATCGGCTACAGTCTTGCCACCTTCTATTTATATCCGTTTGGTGTCTGCTCTGCAGTAATGACAATCATCATTTGGGATAGAATCTAAGTGTTTTCTTATGCAGTCTTTTTTCAAAGGACCAAGACAAGCGTGGTTCTCGTGTTTGCCTCGATGATCTTGCTCTAAAATAGCCATGTCCGACGTTTTATTGATTACAGTCTTAATGACTCTGTCGTTAATATCAAGTACGGCTATGAAATAAGTTTCTCTGAGTCTCTATAATATAATATAATAAAATATAATAAGTCTATTATCCGCTATTGAAATATAGAGAGCAAATTTTTTTCCCCGATTACTGTTGTGTACTTTGTTCGAGTATCACGGTTCAATTACGGAAATATGTCGCATAATATACTCTCGCTGCCGTTCCAAGTCCCCCATATCCCACATAGTAGTATTGAAATATCTTACATATTACTACTTAGATAGTTAGCTACCTAGATTCTTAAATTTGCATTTATCTCCCCATGAAGTTTTCAATTGTCTGTTGTGAATTACTTTTTTTTATTTACGTACGATTTGCCATGATTTCTTAAAATTTTTGCTCTTACTGATATCCAGTACTTAGGGTTTGCCTCGCCTATACGTCCAATTCTTCTCACAGACTCTGTATTTTTTTAAATATTTTGTTTTATATGTTGTTCTTTATCATGTTCTATTTCTTGTTCAGTAACTTCTTCTACATATTGTTCTATATCTGGTTCTATATCCATTTCTGTATTTTTTCTATCTTTTCTTGTTCTGTAACTTATTCTACATCTTGTTCTCTATCCATTCTTGTATTTTTTCTGTATTTGGTTTTGTAACACGTTCTGTACCTTGTTTCACAATTTGTTCTGTATCCTCTGCCGCGTCTGAAGAATCGCTAGACGATAATGAACTGTCAGAAGAGTCCGAGGAAGAGCGTGAACTAGATGAAGTACTCGGTGGTGTAAACGATATTTTTGAAGGTTTGGGCATGTTTAAATAATCAGTTTTTTGGTGAGAATTTTGCGTACTAGTTTCACTTTCCTATTTATTCGCAATTGAAATCATGGGATCGACATTTTCAGCAAAATTATTTCATTTAAATCGCTTTTCGCGTTTCCCATTATTTAAGTCACTATAATCAGATTTGGAATAATAGTCATCAGTATTTACGTAATTCACGTTCTTAACGCTGTCGTCTGAACAATAGTCATGTACTTGCTGGATAAGTGGATCTTCTGCATCTAGAAGCTTGTTGTATTCAGACAGTAAAAAAAATAGTATCATGCGTTCTGTTTGACTCATTCTGTCATCTGCTTGATTTTCCTGTAACATAAACAAAACATGAAAAAATCGCCAAAAAGAAAAGATCAAAAAAGTTTAAAGTAATATTCTTCTCGATAGTTATTCATAATTTAATATTAATTATTATTATAAAATCAAAAATCCAAATACCTTCACTTCATGTAACGTAAAGTACGTACCACTTATTTCGTTCCCTTGATATTCAACAGGGCATTGATGTTCCGGAAGATTTGTAGAGTCCTCCAGTTCGCTACTAAAATAAAAAAACAAGCAAAGATACCTAGAATATAGCTACCTAGAATGTCGCAAACTAGAATACTTACTTATAAAAGGTCAATAGTTAAAAATAATACTAGGTACCTATAAAAATATTAGGTTTGGTAAGTTCATTACGATTAGATAGGTAGGTATCTGACTTTTAAAAAAAATAAATGTGTTTTCGACTTGCTTTTTATCTGAAATACTGTGTCAAGTACAACAATACGACAGATTGTTTATCAGATAAAGTCTTAATACGAAAAACAAAATTACAGTCGTGAAATAATTTATATAGAACAACTTTTTAATATCTAATTTTTTTTAATATCTAATTTTAATACATTCAATTTATACTAACTTTTTTTAGAACTATGGAGTAATTTCAAATAATACTTTGTTTATGAAAAGTTTCTAACAGTTTCTGTAGATTATTTTAAACAATAGTGTCACATCTCTCAATAAATGCGCACTCAAAATCTGTATTATTCTGTAATTTGACCATATTCCAGAAAACTCACCAAGTGTTCACTTCCAAAGATGAGTTACAACTGGCGATACAACGCTATCTATAAAAAATGGCGGCCAAAATTGATCAATAGGAAACAGTTTTTCGGTGGTGCCACGCACATAATTGTTATTATAGAAATACGACCTTTACTGTGTATTAAAAATGGATCATTTTACGTTGAATGGTGTTGAAAACGCAATTTTGTAGTATTTGGTAATAATACACTATTCTTCCAAAGCAACGCGTGAACATCAACACGCGTTAGATGTTATACTTCATTGGCGTAGCAAGAATTTTTTTTAAATAATCTTTTGCTTTATACTACGTTTGAAGAAAAAACGACAATTTAACAAGTTTGGTGTTTCATGGTATAACTCTACAAAAATTTTTGGTTTTATCATTTTTACGACAAATTTTTATTTCACATCAAATGTATAAAGTAATCCAAGAATAAAACATATTTCATAACAATAAAACTGTTAAGCCTTACGACCACAATTTTGTTATATGATACATATATATATATATTAGGTAGAAATGTACATCATTAAGGAATAAAATCGGAAGGACACTTGAATAAATAATACCTTCGTGTTCTAAGACGACTCTTAACAGGCCTCGCTTTAATTTACTATACTTTAACTTAACGAGGAGGAAGCGACAGAAGTTGACAATCGTCGTCAAGTTATATTGTTTAAAGATGTTAATCTCAAAGTGATATTGGCAAAATGATCGAAATTGTCATTAAAATTTGTCTCAAACAATTATTAAATTAGAATTGAATAATGTTGCGAGGACCGAGACTCGCGAAGATTTCGATTTAATTTATTTTACGCAGAAGGGAATTTTTGAGACCTTTGAACTATATTCACTGAACGTAATGTTTATTTCTCTAGGTTGGGTCGGCATGACTTCAATAATTTTATTCCTATTTGGTATCCATTTCGCAATAATTTTATTTTTGTTTGTTTATAACAAAATCAAAAAAAAATTAAAAATAATATTCTCAAAAAAAAAATATTGAACCACTCAAACTGATAAAGTTACTACGTTACTTATTAAAATTGATTTTTTTAAATATCAGAAAAAGCAATTCATAATTAATATGAAAACTGCATCACCGTATGTAAACTTGTTTGTTGTATAGTTTTTCATTTTGTGTACTTTTTGCAGTAAATATTTTTATATTAAGATAATTTGTATAACATAAGTGGATGGAAAAATTAAGCTTTGACGCGAGGATGCATAAATACCTCCACATGGGTATAGCACATACATGTATTGGATGAGGTGAAGTGGTGATAAAGTATCCTAAACGATTTTTTTATAAAAAAATTAAGTTTAGTAAATAAAAGTGTACTCAAAAGTTTACCGGCTCCTTAGTTTACTGAGAGCATACGGCTATTCATTAAACGACGACCTTTCTAAATGACAGCCTTTCTAAAATAGGAGAAACAGCGGTATAAAGCAAATTGCACAAACATGTACTTGAAATAATTATTTCAATAATAAAATCAAAAATTTTAAATCTTTATTCAGGTTTTTAGAAATTATTATCATCATCATCATCAGCCCGTGATAGTCCACTGCTGGACATAGGCTTCCCTAATACACCCCTATCCATAAGGGGGTATTGGACCGTATCCCACCACGCTGGTCCAATGCGAGTTGGTGGGTGGACCGACTTTTACCATCCGACGCATGGATCATCTTACTTTTCAGACAATGGGGTGATGGCCCAAATTGTGAGTCAAATAACAATTTGATCAATCAACAATGAAAATTTATTGAGTCCCCGCAGGATTTGAACCCACGACCTCAGGTTTCTAAAGCATACGCCTATACCACTAGGTTACGAAGGCAGTTTAGAAATTACTGATACATAAAATACAGAAATTAATAACTTTGTTTTAATTGAAAGTCCTGAATGAGAAAATTAGGACATTCTAAAATTAAGCTCACTGTAAGTTTTATCTACGATATCTATTTATAAGATCAAAAGCAACGCTTTAATACAGTTAAATTAATTCTCTTTACATGGAAAGGCAAACCTTTCTGAACTCGTTTAATTTTTTGCGATGTCATATTAATTATTCACTTCTTATTACTTGTAAATTTAACGGACTAAAGTTTAAAGTCTGATAAAGTGTTGACTAAACAGACTATTAATAATATTTATTAAAGTAAAAATCTTACCGAAGACGGACGGGAACTTTTTATCAAATCACACTTTTGTATTTAAAGACGATTTCTTAAACTATTTATTAAGCCAGTAAAATTAATTATAAAAACATAATTACTTTTACTGGCTGTTATAACCTTATATCAGTTTTTAACCCCCTCAGTGGCCACCATAATCGGTCCTTGCTTTATAAACCGGAGGTCGTGAGTTTGAGCCCGCGGAGTAACAACTTTGTGTTATCGTTTTTTTCTAGTTAGTTAAGACAATTTTGGCCGATATATGATGATGATGATGATCAGCTTATATTATGTTTTTTAATTTTTTTCACTTTAATGTTTTGAGTTATACTGATATTTTAATAAACTATCACAAACAATACCTAAAATATTTTAAATTTAACATTTTTATTTAAAACAAATTCTCATTTTGTGCCTGGAACATTGTATTATTCTCTTTTGGAATATTAATTCGTTTCTTGTTACCTTCGTCTCTTAATATTTTAAGGAGAGAAAACGTTCTTTTACGCGATCTACTTATAAGGGTTTCTTAAATATTGAATATCACAACCCTGCGATCAACAGTTGAATACAAAGGAGTCCTCCAATGTTTTCCGTTGAATGATTCTTGTATGAGTTTTAGCTCTACAATAATGTAAATCTCAACTCGAAATAAACATTTGAGATTTCCCAACAGCTAAAACTGTGATAAATTTACAAATATAAATAATGCCTATTTTCTCCATTTTACTATAGTTAATTTTACTACCACTCAGAAAATTTCGTTTTGTTTAGGTTAATAATAAA
Organism: Lamproptera curius; assembly: GCA_029286875.1. NCBI lineage: Eukaryota > Metazoa > Arthropoda > Insecta > Lepidoptera > Papilionidae > Lamproptera > Lamproptera curius. The sequence goes on from JAGSMT010000439.1 coordinate 168,877, forward strand.
TTTTTTAGAAAGAAAGAAACAAGAAACGTGTTATTCAAACAGCAAAAAAAAGTTTGTACTGTATTTTATCTTACAAAATAAAAAGATAAGATTTTTAGAATAAGATGTAAATCAGATATCGTTTTCTAGCTTAATTATCTTCATTGGCAAAATATATACAAATATTTTAAATTAGACAATCTGAAAGAAGTACATCAAAAAATTAACCCATTTTATTAGCGACACTAGGAATAACAACTGACAGCATTTGACGTTAATTATTACAAACATGTTCGTGGAAGCGTTCTTGACGCGAATTGACAATTCTTATTGATCGGTTCAACCTTAAATCTACTTGATATATAAATTTTTCCGTAATTTTATAACAAATTCCTAAAGAATCGAATAAATTTGTGTCATTGCGAAAATAAATTACACTTTAGCGATAAAAATAAAAATTTATTTTTACAAAGATATTAATAATGTTCTGAATACACAACAATCAACAACAAATAAGCTAAGAGAATTTTAAATTTCTAATTATAATCATCAACTGCTTTCGTAGCCTAGTTGTATGGGCGTGTGCTTTAGAAACCGGAGGTCGTGGGTTCGAATCCCGCGGGGACTCAACAAATTTTCATTGTTGTTTCCTAGTTGTTTGGGGATATTTGTGCTGTGGTTTGAAAAGTAAGATGATCCATGCGTCGGATTGGCATGTAAAAAATCTGTTCACCCACCACCTGCACTGGACCGGCCTGGTGGAATACGGTCCAAAAACCCCCCAATGGAGTAGGCGAGCAGTGGAATAACACAGGTTGAAGGTGATTATTATGATTCATCATCATTATCATCAGCCTGTGATAGTTCACTGCTGGACCACTAGGCTACGTTAGTAGTTATCGTTTTATCATGCCCTGTAAAGGGCCAGAAGATGAGACGGATAACTGTTTAGTTTGAAACTACAAAATTGCTAACTTATGGCTTATAAGATACAAAAATTCATCGTTTTATGTATCCCCTATTTCAACCATTTTTATCGCAATAATTAATAGCCTATGTTCTTTCTTGGAATCGCTTCTAAGTATGATTTGAATTTTACCGCAATCGGCTCAATAGACCATGATGACGGACAGACTGAAAAACAGACATAGTTATTTTTGCCTTTATAATATTAGCATGGATAATAGAGGAATTATTGCCAGAATGAAACAATTATTAATACGGAAATATATTTTAAAATCTGGCAATACATGAAAAATGCAGTTGACAGAAAAATACGGGGATACAATGGAAGCTTCACAAGTGATATTACTAAAAATATTTTCAACATGTCTTCGTTTCAAGGATTACCGTGTAAGCAACGGTACTGTGCAAACAACATTATCAATCACTGTAGAATGGTTTATTCATGTAACATCTTAACAGTTTTGAATTAACTTTTATCTATGGCGTAGATATTATTAGCATTGATCTTTTTGACAGCATCATACGAACCCTAATAATAAACATTTTCAGCTGTAATAAAGTCGGTTTAAAACAAGCTTAAAAGTTTACTCTCGAACATATAGATCACAATGCTGATCTCTGCTATCTTTTTAAGTTATCGTTTTATATTTTTACTATGAAAACATTATTATAAGCTATTTTACGATTCTAGAATATATTTTGAAGATGTTGTATACGTCACTAAAGCTTTATTTTATTTTTCAAATTTCTGTACTTTAAAAACAAATGAAATTGAGAAACACTTACTTTTCCTATTTTTTTACATAGCAAACAAAGCTTATTGAGTATTATTGATCCAAGTATAGTCAGTCTGTTGGAGGATGCCTAAATCTACCGTGTAATTAAATAAAACTAAAAAAAGCATATTATAATTGACACCATTTATTACAATTGTTAATAATCATTTATAAAATGTCATAGTTATTTTCCTACATTTTACGTTTTACTACCACAACGTGGTGCTTTGTTATAAATCAAAATAACCTGTCTATCCAAGTAAATCATGGTAATCCTATAAGATAAAAACCATGGATAAGGTTTTATTTTTACAATAGTTTACTTTAGTCTTACAATAATGTTACCAGATGTAAGAAGCATTAAAATCTATGTTTTTAATTACTTTTTACAAACGTCGGGTGCTTTTATCGTACTAAATATACATTTCGCAGCAATATTAACAATATCAAAGTAATAAACTGAATTAAAATTTAATACAGAAGTATCAGTAAGTATTTTGAATTGAAACTCAATGACTTGCAAATACCCAACGGTTTAGATCTGATCGATTAGAAATCTATTCCCAACATCCCTGGTGTTGAATATTAACGAAGATGCTTTACAAATTCTTTGTTAAAAACTGTGTTATTGCTGGGTATGATATATTGCGAAAAAAATGTATTCTCTTTTATTTATTTGAAAATAAAATTCTTTTATAACACTGTTTTATGTAAATTTATAACTTCGAGTTTTGTGTGGTAATAAAACTTGTAACTTCAAATTAAGTAATAAAAAAGCTAGGTTACGTAACTCTGCAAATCGTAAGTGTAAACATTAATGGCTGAAGTTAAAATATGTAATAGATCAGAGAAGCTTTGCATTCCAATAAGCCGGTTAAATAGGCTATTGTTTATAGATTAATTAGCTACAAAATTATAAATAGCATAACTAAAAATAATGAAAAAATGTGGTCATCCGAATACGCGCACTTCGCCTAGCAATTGGATTTTAAATCCAGATTTTACTGTTAACGATTTTTTCAGCACTGCATGATCTGGGAACTGTTCTACCTTGTGCTGTCCTTATTAGTGTTTTATACTTATAAGTTATCTACAACTACAAACAGTCGTGGCCTGAGATAGGCTGTTTTGTGCAAAATGTATGGAAACAAAGATTATTCCATTGATACGTTATTAGAAGACGTATGGTATGGTCTGCTGTTGACGGAAAACATAGGGGTTCTCCTGACTCAGGTCCAACTATAATGCGAATTCTCTTTTAGAAATTCAGAGTAGTTTTTCTACCGAGTACTTCGATAGTGTTAGTTTTAAACACTTTTTATCTGCACTGCAGTTTTGGTCCTTGCAGGTAAACTGTGAAATGTCATTACACTAATGACTCGGTTCGTCTGACAAGTGACGATAGCAGGTAGTTTTCTTCTTTCAAGTCTTTGAATCTCGAACAAAACCGTATAATTTAACATTTTTATCACCATACCATGATTACTAAACACAAAGATACGGGCATCTAAAGGTGGATTCCCAGAGTCCAAATAATCACAATAATCATGTCGTTTGAAAACGTGATTGGCCTATGTACAGAAATCGAGTGTGCAGGTCTCCATTCCATTATTATGAGGATAAGTTTGCTACTTTCTGCCTGAAATGGATTATTTCCAGGATTAATTCCACAGTGCCACCTGATAATATAGCTGACATTTATTCACTCTTTAATTTTTTAAGTTTTACCCAATTTTACCACTTTGACATTAGGTACTTGTGCAAAACGCTTTTTATTACTTAATTTGAAGTTACAAATTTTATTACCACACAAAACTCGAAGTTAAAAATTTACATAAAACAGTGTTATAAAAATTATATTTTCAAATAAATAAAAGAGAATACATTTTTTCGCAATATATCATACCTGGCTAATAACACAGTTTTAACAAAGAATTTGTAAAGCATCTTCGTTAATATTCAACACCAGGGATGTTGGGAATAGATTTCTAATCGATCAGATCTAAACCTTTGGGTATTTGCAAGTCATTGAGTTTCAATTCAAAATACTTACTGATACTTCTGTAATAAATTTTTGTTCAGTTTATTACTTTGATATTGTTAATATTGCTGCGAAATGTATATTTAGTACGATAAAAGCACCCGACGTTTGTAAAAAGTAATTAAAAACATAGATTTTAATGCTTCTTACATCTGGTAACATTATTGTAAAGCTAAAGTAAACTATTGTAAAAATAAAAATCTTATCCATGGTTTTTATCTTATTGGATTACCATATTTACTTGGATAGACAGGTTATTTTTGATTTATAACAAAGCACCACGTTGTGGTAGTAAAACGTAAAATGTAGGAAAAATAACTATGACATTTTATAAATGATTATTTACAATTGTAATAAATGGTGACAATTATAATATGCTTTTTTTTAGTTTTATTTTAATTACACGGTAGATTTAGGCATCCTCCAACAGACTGACTATACTTGGATCAATAATACTCAATAAGCTTTGTTTGCTATGTAAAAAAATAGGAAAAGTAAGTGTTTCTCAATTTCATTTGTTTTTAAAGTACAGAAATTTGAAAAATAAAATAAAGCTTTAGTGACGTATACAACATCTTCAAAATATATTCTAGAATCGTAAAATAGCTTATAATAATGTTTTCATAGTAAAAATATAAAACGATAACTTAAAAAGATAGCAGAGATCACATTAGTAATATGAATTATATGACAGCTAATACCCACAAAATACAAAAAAACGTGATCAACATCGAAGCACCAGGAGCGGAGCGGCGAGGTAACAAATATAAAGAAAAAAACACACGCACAGTGTGTAGTTTTATTTTGACCATTGTTTTATGTGAACACGTCCCTTTAGCACGCTGCAACAAAGCAGCATCATCCATTATTACATTACATGAACGGATAGTTCATGTTACAATATGTATACGAGGCTAGCTTGCAAGGTCAATGAATATGATCCGGCACGAGGCAAACTTGCTACGGCAACGGAGGTTTACCATGAGGCGACTTTGCTTCACCGATGGGAATAGTATCATCGGCCCTACACAAGGCCGCCGCCATCCGAAGCCGCATTATTCTAGAAACATCACAGGGGCGTCACTACGCGACCGAATATAAGCGCTTACTTTGTTTCATATCTAGCATTGAAAGGATCCACTAGTTTAATTTAGTCATAAGTTTAGTTTGTAATTTATAGTTATAATTAAATTTATATAACGTAATTTTGATTTTTTTTAGTGGCCTCCGACGGCGATTTCTATAATTGGTGTTATGTAACTGCGTTTGGCTAGTTCTTAATTTACCGTTTACCATCTATTTTTCTAAGGTTTTACTTGCCACTTTGATATACATTATCGGATATTTTTT